>JASANH010000454.1:0-18872 GCA_030248295.1 Mesodorylaimus sp. YZB2_4
TGCATCAGCCTTTAATAATCCTTTCCATTAACTTGGGTTGAACAGCTGGAGATGTAATCCAGAAGCCTTTCTTCTGACTATAAGTCTATCTTAAGAACCCCTGCCGTCAAAACTGTCATGATCGCGGCATATGACTTCTCACGGATACGGATGAAACTTGGGGCATTTGATGCCCTACCCAACAGTAGTCCATGGCCGCAGTATGACCGCTCCGTGTTGCATCTGTTGGGCTTGACGCAATTTCAAAAATGTGACTAAATTCTTGGCCAAAAAATCAGTGGCCTTAGCATAAACGATGGTTTCTCAATAACTACTACAGATAACTTGACTTTCTTTTTTTAAAAGATCGAGCAGAGAATCAGCTACAAACGCTTTTTTTAAAATTGGGAATTAGCGGAATTTTGAATTTTGGCGGGAAATCGAACAACAACAAAATGGCCAAGTATGGTATCGCGGCATTCCTGTGTCGCTCCAGATATTTCAATGAAACTTTAACCCTAGGTAGTTCATCATGTCCTGTACCTGTGATAAAATTTGCAGCCTTGGCATCGAACTCTGTAGTGAGTTATGGCTCCCAAAAATGACCCCATTTTTCTAAAAATAAAGAATTTTGGCGCATCCCTAAAGCGTGTAAAGTAGTGCGAATGGAAAGTAAACTTGCAAATGTAGCTAGATCATAATGATGAGTACAACATCATAAGCGAAGTGATTTTATTTAGACGCGCTCTAACCAACCAAGCTTGGCTATAAGAAGTTAGATTGTGCATAAGATATTGCGGCGGACTCCTCAAGTTAGATCAAAACTCACGCGAATGATAAGTTCTGATTTGCAGAAAGGCTTATATTTTCTGTACAGTACTAGCAAAACTTCTCGCTGTCTGCTATAGCTCGATTTTGTGAATCTGAAGAAGGTGTCATCTGAAGAAGGCATCATTTGAAGAAGGTGTAATACCTGATTTAGAAGAAATCTATGCTTTTGATGGCACATTAGGACTGGAATCTGGTAGTTACTGTGCAATCAGGATAAATAATTCATGGACAGCCGCTGAAGTGCTGAAGGTGGACGATGATCAGCAGCAAGCACAGATCCGCATACTTCAAAAAACAACAAAGACTAATCAGTTCTTGAGGAGCGAATGTGAAAGTCCAGTGATAGTGAATGAAAACGACATTCTAAACGTACTTCCAGAACCAAGACCTGGCTTGCTTATCTGTCAGGGCGCTAAGCAACGAATAGCTAGGCGTACATTGTTATTTAACGAAAAAATCTGCAATGATCTGGAGAAAGATTTTATATTCCAAGATGCAGCTGATGGTGGAACAACAGCCGGGTCTTCAACGAAGCGAAAGCCACAGAAGCGACCAGCACAATATTGTCATTCAGAAACAGAAGCACGCAGGTCTCGACTGCAAAGTGGAACTACTTACGACAATGAAGCAAGCATACTGTACAGACTCTCAATCAGCCATTTGGCACATTTCAAGTTCCAGTTCAAGTGCATGCTTCAAGCTGCTCAGACAGAAGACTGGGAAGTGGGAAGTGGATCGCGTAAAAACGAGACTTGCCTGTCGCGAGATATAAATATGGAGAGAGGCGACAATGCTTCGAGTCTGGTGCTTTACAGTAATCCAGAGAAACAGAAGGAACAGACCGTTCAGATCAACAGAGAAAACGCACACCTCGCATGAACGATACCAAATCACATATCATTTAGAGGTGTAAAGTGTTCCATTCTCGGGCATTGTGCAGTGGGCGAGGCGCTGCTTCCTCGTATCAATCGCGCATGTCGCGACACTTCGGAGGGCGAGAGTTCCCAAACCCAGGAGATTGGGAGGTCATAGATTTCAGTAGACCCGAATAACTCAGCAGATGCCCATTTACCACATTCAATAGCGTATAAGAGGAAACCCGAGAAAGGGAAAAGCGCACTTACGAGTTAGTTGAGAGAAAACGGTGTTAGAACGAGAACTCATAAACAGACCTCGAATTTCAAATAAGCGGGAAAAATAAACTTAGACGGAAATCGTTTAGATACGTTTTAGATAATACTTTAAGCGAATCTTTATGTATTTAAGATGCATGCATAGTGCGTGTACTTCTGCGTGTCCTTTACACATGCTCAGGCTGTAGCAGAGTTTGTTGTGCATTCGAGTGAAACCAAGTTTTGAATAGGACGTCGTATGGTACGTCCGGGAGGCAGTTTGACCAATGCTTTTCGGACAAATCCGTCCTTTCCCATGTACAGTTCGATGGTTTTTCCGAGAGGCCATTGCATTCGTGGCGTGGGGGACTTTACAAGGACGATTTCTCCAACACGAGGGGGCATAGATGATCGAATTCGTGGCTGTCGATGCGTCCATACAGACCTTTCCATTAAAGATGTCAGGTATTGACGACGCCAGCATTGCCAAAACATATCGAGGTAATTTTGGCTCTTTTTCCACAAAGCGACGAGATCAGTGTTCCGGAATTTGTCCTTGGTTGAAGCAAGACCATCGATGGAAGCGGATGTCCGAGTCGAAAGGAATAATTGCGGGGTCAGATCCCTTCCGTCATCGAGATCGGAGCCGACATAGACGAGAGGGCGAGAGTTCAAGATCGCTTCGATTTCGCACGCGATGGTTTGCAGCTGAGAGGAAGTTAGAGTGGCATGATCGATTGATTTCCGAAGGCATTGCTTGGCCATTCCGATCAAGCGTTCGTAGAATCCGCCTTCCCAGGGAGCATTCTCAGTGATGAAATGCCAGTTGATTTCGTGATCGTTGCAGTACGATGAAATAAATGAATCGACTTGCTTGAACTGCTTCGCGTTATCAGATATGATCAGTGATGGCTTCCCACGGCGAGAGATGAATCGCGAGAGGCAGAGCAAAAATTCCGAAGACGAGAGAGATTCCACTACTTCTAGGTGGATAGCGCGGGTGACGAGGCATGTAAAGAGGCAGATCCAGTTCTTGACTAATCCATATTTCGTTTTGACCAGGAGCGGGCCAAGGTAGTCGAGCCCCGTGCTCTCAAATGGCAGTGATCTTGTTACTCTGGATGCAGGTAGTTGCGGGAAAAGAGGGGCCTTGTATGATCCGCCATCGGTACGTTTGCAGATAAGGCATTTTCGCAAAACGGAAAAGACTAATGATCGACCAGATATGATCCAGTATTTTTCTCGTAACAAAGAGAGTGTATGAGAGACCCCGACGTGACTCGATCGGATATGTGTGTCCATAATAATGAGACGAGTGAGACTGCTTTCTTTTGGCAAGAGGATCGGATTTTGAGGTATGTCAGAGTTCTCCAAACGTGTCTGACATCGAAGAATTCCTTCCCCATCAGTGAAGGTGCGGATTGGTGCAGTAGAGGATGGTCCATCAGAAAAATGCACGCGCTGCACATATCGGATTATCGGCATATCGGCATATCGAAGACAATTGCCGGATGATTCGCAGCGAAGGTACACACAACAGCCGTAAGCAGCTTTCGAAGCATCTGAGAAGCAGTGAATTTGAAATTTGACTTGAGAGGGGGTGGAAGGAAGAAAGGAACGGGGCCACGAAGCCTTTTCAATAAGTTGAAGATAATCAAGGTGTTCATTCCATTCACGAACAGCATTTTCTGGTAGATGGCTATCCCAGTCGTTCTTGGCTTTCCATAAGGACTGAAGAAAAATCTTGGCAGGGACGACTATGGGGGAGGCATATCCGAGAGGATCGAAGATGCAGGCAATCGTCTGGAGAATAGTGCGCTTCGTGGCGGAATGAGAGCGCGAGCAAAAACCATTGATACGAATCTCGTCAGTTTCATTGTTCCAAACAAGACCAAGGACCTTAACTCCGGAGTTAGTGACGCGGTCGGGTCCAAGCAAAGCCTTCCTAAGATTAGAGGATGAGGTTGCCCATTCGCGAAGATTCATCGATGCGTCGTGGAATATTTGTTTTCCCTCGTGATAGAATTGATACGCTTCGTCTTCAGAGTCGGCACCATCGATAACGTTATCGACATAAATATCCTCCAGCATGCGCTGGGACAGAGTCGTATTATATTTCTTGACGTGATGCGCAACAGTAGCTGCCAAGAGAAATGGAGAGGTGATGATTCCGAAGGGTACTCGAGCGAATCGGAAGATTTGTAAATTGTTTTCTGTAGTTAACTTTGACGGGTTCTTGAGCCAGAAGAACCTAGTAACATCTCGATCTTCCTCTTGCAGGCCGACTTGCAGAAAGGCCTTCTCAATATCTGCTACGATTCCAATAGGGTGAAGCTGAAAGCGAATGAGAAGATGGACAATGTTGTCGAGTATGACTGGTCCGCGATACAGGCATTCGTTTAGGCTAAGATCGGACTTGCTAGTCTTTGCTGAGCCATCGTAGACGACGCGAAGTTTTGTGGAGCGGCCCGGGGTGATGACGGCGTGGTAAGGAATATAGTGCTCCTTTGCCGCGCATGCAGATTCTGGGACCTTCTCGATAATTCCTTTCCCTAGCTGATAATCGATCTGAATAAATCCAAGGCCATTTTACGTAATAGCGATTGTTGGAAAACTGAATGGTTTCTTCAAAATTCCGAAGGACGAGTTCATCATTGCGATCTGTAGCCGCATCCTTGATGCCAATTTGTTCGAGATCCCAGAATACAGAGGGATCAACTGCAGCGCAGGCGCAAGGATCCATCTCTAGAGATTGATGCTGATCGTTCTGATCCTGAGACGATGCCAATGTGAAGAGAGTCGTGAAGTGAGAGACGATATTCGTGGATGCACTAGTATCAACAAGAGATTCACCTGCTCCAGTTAGCACCCACCCGAGACGAGAAGAAATGAGCGAAAGAGAGGGGTGGCCTGGTACTGGGACGCAGGATTCCGAGAAGATTTGATTCCAATATTCAGCGCCGATCAGAAGATCGATAGAGCGATTTTCGGGAGAGCTGGGAATCGAATCTGCGAGGTCGTGTTGCTCCAAGAATTGCGTGCCTTCAGGGGAGAGACGGATAAATGGTCGACTCGTTGAGTCAGTGATAGTGGGCACTACATAGGCGTAAACATAAATCGGAGGACCAGATTTTGTGCGAATATGGAATGATACCATGCGAGCCTTAAAGGTACTTTGCAAACCTCCGAAAGCAGAAACCAAAATCTTTTCACTTTGAACAGTAAGAGCATTGATTTTCTTAGCGAACTCTGAGGAGACGTATGAACGCTGACTAGCGGAATCGAGTACCGCATTTCCTTCAAAGGAGGCTGGAGAGGAGCCACAAGAAACGAGCACTTTGGCTGAGAGCATAAACGAAGCCTTTGAAGAATTTTCCGTGATCATCGTTGTAGCGGGGACAGACTGAGAACCTGGTTTCTGTCCATAGCCAGGGCAGATTGATCGATGGTGACGCTGTTTGCAGGTTGGACAGCTTCGGCTGCTTTTGCACTCGTCAACACGATGGCGATTTCCAAGGCAATTGAAACATAACTTCAAATCAGTCACACGCTTTTTACGTAAGTTAACGTCAGAATAAGTTGTGCAGTCACTAGCCCAGTGGCTTCCGTTGCAGAGCTGCCAGGTAATGGCTTTCGCTTTTGAGTGACGTGACGCTGAGTTGTGTACGGTTAATGTACTGGCAGTTGATTGATGTCGTAGATCACGTTTCGCTGGCGATATAGCCGACGACGTTTCCCTAGCGGATTCGTGTATGGATAGTTTAGGATGCTCTTGGCGAGTCTGAAATTGTTCAGTCATTTCTAGATTGACGATATGCTGTCGTAGACGATCCAGTAGAGAATCGACAGTGAACTGCTGATAGTCATTTCGTTCACGCAAGTGACTAAGAACCGATGAGGGGATGAGATTTTGGATCGTGACGAGCAGTAATGCGTCTTGGTTTAACTGCTGTCCAAGAGCGATTAACGAATTGCAGTGCGAGTTTAGACTGTCAAAAAACATGCGAAGTGAATGAGCATCTGTGCGAGGTGTAGCGAGTTTCTGAATGCTCTGATAGTGCTGCGTAACGATGATCTGATGATTTCCGAAACGTTCCCTTATCGTTCTTAAGGCCATCTCGTAGTTATCGTTCGTAACCGCTATACCCTCGATCGCTCGCGCAGCAACGCTTCCCTCTGTCAAGCGGGTTTTTAGATAATGAAATTTGACAGCGTTTGCTAAATCGGCTGTTGTGCACACAGGTCTCAAAGGCGTCTATGAATTCCCGGAATTTCGAAGGGGTTCCATCAAACGAGGGGGGGTTCGTAAACTGGCAACTTCACCTTAGCGATTTCTGGGGCCTCCGGAGCCGCGTCAGGACGAGCTGGATTCGCGATTCGGCGGCGCTCGTTTTCGATTTGGATTTCGTGCAGCTCTTGACGTCGCCGCTGTTCTTCTTCGTCCATCGCCTGACGACGCGTTCGTTCTTCATCCTGCTGAAGTCGCTCCTGTAGGGCTTGAAGGTAATGCTGCAGTTCGACGTCCAGATCGTTGAATTTGGCGGACAACTCGTCGAAAAAGGCGACTTCTTCCGCGAACCCATTCGTGTCCTCGTTATCGGCGATGTCGACGAGCGCATCGTAGCGAGACTTGTACGATTCAAAGTTTCGATGTAATTTGCTTCGCGTGATTTCCAGAGTCGACTTAATATTCGGAATATCAGCGATCGGGCACTTCAGCGCCGCGGCGAGATCGGCCGTCGATTCAACCGATTTAACCTACTACCACTTGTCGCGAGATATAAATATGGAGAGAGGCGACAATGCTTCGAGTCTGGTGCTTTACAGTAATCAAGAGAAACAGAAGGAACAGACCGTTCAGATCAACAGAGAAAACGCACACCTCGCATGAACGATACCAAATCACATATCATTTAGAGGTGTAAAGTGTTCCATTCTCGGGCATTGTGCAGTGGGCGAGGCGCTGCTTCCTCGTATCAATCGCGCATTTCGCGACATTGCCAGATGGAAAGCAAATATCTGCTGCACAACGCGAACCACAAGAGAGTAAGCGACTCGTCGAACAAGTCAAAGTCTCAGAAATCAACGCATAGACGTACCTCAATTCAAGCTCAATGCAGAGATGCACCATTGAAACATTGATGGTCTAAACGCAACAATGAAAGCAGTGATGAAGATGGACCAAGTGCAAGCAGCCGACATCAATCACATGGTTTTGCTAAACCGTATCGCATGCATCAGACGAATTCAGATGGGAATACAAGATCACATGAGGGTGGAGGAGAGCGCTCCTACTGCCAACGAGTGGAGCAGGGAGAAGCATCTGCAATTTTATGCGAAGTTTCTGGTAGCCTGAATCAGCCTAGGAAAGGAGGTAAACAAAAAATTTTTTGTTCATGTTCTCTTTGTTTTGTGAAACAGGCTTACTGTGGCAAAGTAAAGGGATGTAGTGGTGAAAGATACGTTTCCGTTCAGTTTGACAATTGTGTGTCTCCCTCATTCTATGATTTCATTCCAGGCATCCTCACTCGTCTACGATCAGAGCTGAATAACTGGCTGGACCGTCGTCGGGAAAGTAAAAGGAATGACAGAATGGCAGAGGTTGCATTCTGGGATGAGGCCGATCGCGCATATAATGAACGCAAGAGAATCGAACAAGCTAGACGCCAGGCTGGATTGGTGGAAGATTTGCCTCCTTTCCTGCTGGAACCCAAAGCACTGAGGCCAAAATGGTATGAGCGACTCAGTGAATGTGATGAAGCGAGAAGACTCGCTAATGAAGACTATGACCATGCCAAACTGGCATGGCGTGCAAAGATTGCGGAAGAAATGGGTGCTCATAATGCGAAAAATGATTATCAGTTGATCAGCTCCACTGGCTTTTCAGCAATTCAATTTGCAATAACATTTTCTAAAGATCATGCCAGCCGTCCTAATGCGGGATTACCACGGGAATCCATTACATGGGAAGCACACAGAAGATCGCACAATTGAACAGCGCCGATTTTGCGAGCAAGAAAAAAGAATTCTTTTGAAAGCCAGCTACGCCTTTATAGGCAGACGCAACGCCGAAATTTTCTTGCTGAACGAAACCGAACCAGAAGCAGCAGCGTTAGAGGGCGCATATCATCAAAGCGGGAGCTCACTCGACCTCAGTCTTGCATCGAGGAATCGATTACTGCTTACTACCACGATGCTGCGCCCTTAAGAGCAAAAAAGTGTGACAGGGGTCTGGTAATAAAAAAAACGTATTTATGTCGGTCTATCTGCGGAGTATGCTACCTAGTATTAGCTCCACAAGCTATTAGCGTGCGCGCCTTACACGCTTTAATGGTGCGCCAAAATTCTTTATTTTTAGAAAAATGGGGTCATTTTTGGGAGCCATAACTCACTACAGAGTTCGATGCCAAGGCTGAAAATTTTATCACAGGTACAGGACATGATGAACTACCTAGGGTTAAAGTTTCATTGAAATATCTGAGCGACCCAGGAATGCCGCGATACCATACTTGGCCATTTTTTGAATTTGTTCGATTTCCCGCCAAAATTCAAAATTCCGCTAATTCCCAATTTTAAAAAAAGCGTTTGTAGCTGACTCTCTGCTCGATCTTTTAAAAAAAAGAAAGTCAAGTTATCTGAAGTAGTTATTGAGAAACCATCGTTTATGCTAAGGCCACTGATTTTTTGGCCAAGAATTTAGTCACATTTTTGAAATTGCGTCAAGCCCAACAGATGCAACATGGAGCGGTCATACTGCGGCCATGGACTATTGTTGGGTAGGGCATCAAATGCCCCAAGTTTCATCCGTATCCGTGAGAAGTCATATGCCGCGATCATGACAGTTTTGACGGCAGGGGTTCTTAAACCTACCTGCCAGTCTGACTAGAAAATCAGCGGCCCGTCGTGCCATCGCCTGCTCATTAGATGTTGCGTCCGCCTGCAGGTTTGTGATTTTCGGTTTAGGTGATATGCCTCAGGACATCCAGGGAATTTTTATAAGACATGAAAGAAAGAATGCAAAACAGTGTGATATCTGGGAGCACTGACGTAATCATCGTATTAGATTAAAGGTCGAGGGCGAAAAATGTTCGATCCTACAGGTAGGTTAGCAGAAATCTCAAGAATTCTTTTAAGTTGACTCTACAAAACGAAGAAAATTCGCAAATTCATTGATAAGAGCTCTGGGAGCCGCGACCACGAGATAAGAACATGGACATGCGCGTGCCAGCCAACCAAGGGGTGGTGACATGGCTAGGCAGGGCAGTGGTGTAAAGTGAGAGTACACTGTAAGGGCTGATAGAAGATTCTGTAGATCACATGGGGGACTAACTCTTTCTGTGAATCGAGTGTGCGGGCTGGTGAGTTTTCTTGAAATATAACGTTACCGTATCAAAGAGTGACTCCCGCCGGCGAAAAAACTTTCTATTGCACCATCAATCGACGACACTTGGTACTGTACATATATAGGCACTTCGTTGAGTAGCATGTGTTACGTTTTGAAATGAAAAGCCGGCCTGCATTTTTTCAGGGCCGCGGAAGTCTGACTTGAAAATGGAGTTCAGTTATTATTTTATCGAATTGTTGATCAGCAATATTTGTCTCCAGTTCAAAAGTCTAGCGGTCTACACTGCTAGAGTAGAGCCCCTCTTTGGCTTGGTCGGCTAGCCAAGTTGTCACAGGTCTCCCTGCGCAGGGCTTGCACCTCTCCCCCTCCCCAATCGTAAGATGACAGAGTTAATTATTTGTAGCAGATGCAATGTTCGCATGGTTTTTTTCCGAGAATTACTTGTTACTCGTGACACATTCTTACCGAGGGTGCGAGGGGCGCGTGGCTCATAGTATACATACAATGCCGCCACATATCATAAGGTCATCAGCGGGTCGAGTGGTGGTCAAGTGAGAGAAGGGGAAAGAGCCACACATCTACGCTGGACCTGTACGAAAACCTATTGCATCCCTTGCGTCCCTTTAAAATCCCTTATCCCGGGGTAACAAGGGAGGATTCTGCAAACGACATGTAAGTAGCGAAGTCCGTCTAGTATAAGGAATTTGAGCCAGCCGTTAGGTTTTAAAAATAAACGGCCTGGTAAATAAGACTGAAGTACGTTGAAAGAACACTGCGGTAACACATACGGTGCAAATCAAAAAATGTCGTCCTGAAGAGGATTCGAACCTCTGCGGGGAAACCATATCTGATTTCTTTTCAGAACGTGCGTCTAATCCTGCAGCGTAACACGCACAATTTTCCCAACGGTTGCAGGCAGCGTTGCATACTTACTGCAAATTGCGGGTAATTCAAATTTTGCTTCCATTTTGTGCTCACGCCTGCTAGTTGCGTTTTACTTTGCTTTACGGTACTATGATGTCTGACCTACGATATTATTTTCGCGTCTTCCGATCTTCGAAATGATTCCTTGCAAGTTTTGTGGAAGTACAGTACATTTCCCGACCGAAGATCTCTTTGGCGTAATTGCAAATTTTTCCATCGAAATGATGGTTTTCCTTGCTTGACGTGCGATGAGGTCTTTGAGAACCAAACTTCTCACTGAGCCGTTCAAATACGACGTCGTATGCAAATCAGCAATTTTTGACCCCCCTCCCCCCCCCCCCCCCATCGGATTTTGTCGTTTTCCACCTGACCCCCCTTTACGACGTCGTACTAGCCAATACCCCCTTCCCCCCCCCCCAAACCTCAAAGGGGGAGTAAAGACATACTTCAAAACAATTTTCATGAATTAATATCGGCGCACTTCACCCCGCCGCTGCTCATGCTCATATCTCTACAAGTCAGTATGTCCCCATCCCCACATCGGTATACAATCCAAGAATAATTTTCAGAATTGTTAGAGACATTTAGTAATTTGATTTCAGTAACAATTTGGTAGAGGTCAAATGTGCTGATGGTTTCACAGCTTGACTCAAAGTCAGCTTCACAGTTCTCAAAGATTGTTTGGGAATTTTTGAAATGCGCTTGTTAAAAATCGAACAAGCAGTATAAAAGCAAAACGAATAAGGCTATATGATAGAGCACATTTCTCTTTATCAAACTTTTACTTTTTTGCTTTAAAAAATTTTTTGGACTGAACCCTGTTTTTGCCTTCAGCTGGGCAGCAGTCAAACCTTGTGAGCAGGGCTGTGCGGGGGCAAGCACACCTACAGATTCCCTCTGCGTGCCTCCTCTAGGAGCACCTCCACACGTGGGCATCCTGGACTGGACACCGACTTCCTCGTGCGATGGCGGGCGGGGGCTGCTGGTGTTCAGCAGGTGAGATTGTCTACTCGTTTGGCTTTCGTCTCCACTCGAAGCACCTCTAGGGTGCCAGGTGAGTCACCCACGGCCCGGCGTGCAAGGTCAGCGAGGGCTTGTGGTTCGCAAACCGACCTCCATCACCGGGGATCGAACCCAGGGTGAGTCCAGCCACTGCCTACAGAGCAATATGGAAAGACAAATGCCAAACCACGCTGCACCAAACGCGGCCGCTTTCTCTAAGAAACTGAGTCTGGCCAATCCACGTTATTATAATCAAAAATATGATAAAAAGGTAACCCAAAAGTGGCGGACCTGTGATCATCTGACCGTAATTAGGCTCTAGCAGAAGAGTTCGAACGGAAGGAAAAAGGCTGCAATACCTAGTTTCAAAACGTTGCTGATACGATTGTAGAAAATAATGAATTAGAATAAAGCATGAACATGAACATGAAGCAAGAGTTTTGGCACCTTGTGGCACTTTCAATATGCATTACAGCGAGATTTAAATTACCCGCAATTTGCAGTAAGTATGCAACGCTGCCTGCGACTGTTAGAAAAATTGTGCGTGTTACGTCAACCATGGATACACTGTATGCGCCGAAGGCGCTGGATCGACTGCTTAGACACACCACGGCGCTGAAAACGGATGTCACGAATGCTATTACCCATTTGTGGCACGAATATACAAGATATCAAAAAACGGACAACGGCATTGAGGAGGAAATAGGATGAGTTGGGCCGTTGGCTACGGGGACCTCGAGTTGTTGAATTTAAAAAAATTTTAAATTTGCCGCTCCGCAGGTATAGTAGGCCACTTACGTCAGCAAGTTAATGTCTGCTGCAGACGGTACTGAAAGAATGACCAAAAAAGACTGAAAGCTGATAAAACAAGAATTAAAACTCATGCGAAGCGAGACTGAAATGATGCTGGTACGACTTACATCGACTGTTAACGAAGAAAACGCCTGGGAAGGACTTCAAGGGTTGTATTTATGCAAAATGAATTATCTTGTGTTTACTATAATCCCGCACACATCTACAGTACGCTGCCCACCTGCAAACTTTGACACAGCGCGGGAAATTTAAATTCTTGAAAAATTTAACAACTCGAGGTCCCCGTAGGCAACGGCCCAACTCGTCGTATTTCCTCCTCGATGCCGTTGTCCGTTTTTTGATATCTTGTATATTCGTGCCACAAATGGGTAATAGCATTCGTGACATCCGTTTTCAGCGCCGTGGTGTGTCTAAGCAGTCGATCCAGCGCCTTCGGCGCATATAGTGTATCCATGACGTCAACACATTCAACATCACTGACGACAAAATGTGCAACTGGCGCATAAATAGACTGCTCTCTTGTGAGAGCAAATTATTATAAAAAGCAAAAGTATCGTCCTGAAGAGGATTCGAACCTCTGCGGAGAAACCCCATCTGATTTCTAGTCAGACGCCTTTAGAAAACCTGAAAACAGGGCCAGTGTGGCAAGAAATTGAATCTGATTTTACTGAGTCTATCGATCAGTGAAGCATGAGACAATAAAATGGCTAAAATATTTTAAACCTCGCACCTCCCTGACAGACAGAACAGCGTAGACTCCAGGGAGGCAAGAACCAAAATGTTCGTCGCGAACAGGATTCGAACCTGTGCGGGCAGAGCCCATGTGATTTCTAGTCACACTCCTTAACCACTCGGACATCGCGACTGTGGGTGGAGGCCGATTGGAGAAACCAAGAAATAGACGCCACCAAGATGTGTGCAGCTGCCCGCCGAGAGACTTCCTAGCGGACAAGCAAGCGCGCACAAAAACTCCGCGCCTTCCTCATAAACCGTTGCATGCGGCCATCAGGCCATCAGGACACGGCCCGCTGTGTCTTGAGTTTTCTTTCAAAGCTGGAGAATCTGCTGGTTTTGAGCAGCGTAGCTTCAGCTACTCACAGAGAAAGCACTTTTCCTCTTCAAATTTTTAGAAAATATGTTGTGTGCCATTGAAGAACTTATTCACTGCAGCAACCGACGTGTGTAGCGCGCAGTGCGTAATGGAGAACCAATTAGGTTCCCTTATACCCTATTATGTACACTACAGTTGTGCTTACTGGTTTCCAGTCCCCGCTTGGGAATACGACTTGTGGCTTCACAGGACACGCTGTATACAATATGTAATGATAGCCAGAGCCTCCAGATGCCTGCAGTAAGGTTGGAATATGCCTCTGAATGGGCATTTTGTTGCACGATGCCATAAAATTGTGGGATATGCATTGTACAGCAGAAGGATGATGAAGGTACCTAAATTATGTGCCATCTGGACACCACTCAGTTTCGAATATGGTTTCGCAATAACAGTGGCCCGACAGGGAACTCCCCTCCCCAGAAACAGACGTTATTTCTTCATTTAGAGAGGTGGCATATCCATCAATCACACTAACAGAATGTCTTTTTTGGGTGTCTTCGAAGGTCACCAGACTGGGACAGTTGACTGAAGTATGAGTGCCTGTGGCCACTTATGAAAGTCATCTTTTGATCATGCGGGCCTCGTCGACTCACAATCAGCAGCACTATTC
The DNA here is from genome assembly GCA_030248295.1 of Mesodorylaimus sp. YZB2_4. Lineage (NCBI taxonomy): Eukaryota > Metazoa > Nematoda > Enoplea > Dorylaimida > Dorylaimidae > Mesodorylaimus > Mesodorylaimus sp. YZB2_4. The sequence continues at coordinate 13,728 of JASANH010000454.1, forward strand.
CATCCACATTTACTGCTCAGGAGGCCAGGGAGGGATGCAATTACGAACTCGCTCTTCTATCCTCGCTATAACCGGAGGGGGGACGCATGCCTCGACTTTGTGCATATATTGCCATTTTTACAATATTGCAATATACAGAGTCGAGGCATGGGGGGGGGAGAGCGCATGCCTCGACTCCCCCATGCCAAATGCAAATGCGTGTATCAATAAATGAAATAAACACAAATATGCCGTGCCTAGAGTTAAAGCTAGATATATTAACCCTAACTGTCTTAAAGTAGACAGAGCGACTACTTTTTTAGCATCCTTTGAGGAAGACAGTCTCAAGGAAGTCAGACTGATAACATGAGTGCCACGATTCTCCAGCACATACTTGATTTTTACCATGTCATCCCATTGACGTAGTTTGCGATTGCCCGATCCAATCCATCGATCCAATTAGTATAGGACTGTCCACCAAAGCGTCATACTGTAGGTACATAACCTGTGTTCTCTTCCCATTCTTACCGCCGTGATGCAAATGAGGATTTGCAGAATGCGCTCCCGCATGTGCCGCGGTAGGGGGCTCCCCTCAAACCTTTTTACGGCAAGTTAGCTGCTAATAGACATAAGACACAGAAGAATTCCCGCCTGAATCTGTCATAACACTGTCATAAGGTACTACTTTACCATGACTGGTGCGACCTCAGCAAATACCCGGTCTAAAAATATCATGACTGACTGACCCTACAAAATGTGCCGAAGCCATAATTATTCCACATCTGGCAGCTGTGCATTTTAGGCATTTTAGCTTACAGGACTTTTCTCTCCAAGGCCAGCTGAGGGCTTCTTAGAGAAACCATTTTTGTCCTCTACCATCCTCTACCACCTCTCACATCAGGCCAGATGTGGGAGGTGCGATATAAGCTATGAGCTATATGAGCTGCATATACAGTAAGGTCTTTTTGGATAGGTCAGTCAGACGCGTTTTCACACTCTTACGTTATTTCTTCATTTAGAGAGTGTTTTACTATCAGCCGTACGTTTCACATGTGGCAGGTTTCGCTTCTTCTCTAGCAGGCTTTTTTAAACGGTAAGTAAAAACTCTTGTGTTCACGTTCAGCGTAGCGAAACAATATTCTTTGCTGGCGATGGTTTAATAGAGAAAGTCGGACATGTGTGAGGAAGGAACAGAATGACAGGAGATCACAGAGAAGGTGTTAAGTTTGTATGCATATTCCACAGCATGAACCAGGCCACATCCGATGGACAAATGCCAGGTCACGGCGCCTCGAGTATAGCCAGGGTCTAAAAAAATGCGGACACAGATGCTGCTCCAGTAGGTCCCGCTTTGAGAAAATTTTAGGCATTGACTGACGATGATAGCCAGATCAACCACTCGGCCATCAGGGCACGTTAGAGTTGCCTCAAAACCGCTTTGCGTTCTCCTGGTAAACGGCTTAGGTGGCTTTGTACAGGACGCTTCTTTCATTCGGCCTTGGGGTGCCTAACGGGACGATTGGGTCCCCTGTAACCCCACACATTGTGTGCTACTTTGCATACACCTTACCAGGTTGCCCAGCCTATTGCGCCCTTTTCTTTCTATAATCACCTGAACCACCGCTTGCCCCTGGTGCCCATACTCTTGTGTCTGCTCTTTAGTGCCCATCAAAAGGGTCCTTTTGGTGTTGCAGACTGTACAGTAGACCATTTGACCCATGCATTCTGGGACTGGTACCAGGATGCAAGTTAGTCTGGGTCTGTACTAAAATAACTGCACATGTGAGAAGGAAGCACTAGAACAACTGTACTTCTGGAGCGACCTGCCTGAGGCAACGCTGTATCATCATCACTTGCTGAAAACCAGCGGATGGTGAGTGAATTTCATCCTTAGAAACTCAATTGAGATGGCTTTAGGTCAGGCAGGCATTTCTGAAAGCCATAAACTGTGTACTGTGCCAAATTTGAGTGCAGTGCGCATGCTGGAATAAAATGGAACAGTCTCGGCACACATATGGTACAATGATTGGCTCTCTCCCCAGCCAAGAACCGACGTCAATCGGGGCGGCAAGATCCAGTATACCAGTGCACGCTGGGTTAATCTTACAGTATATGTATACACTGCTTGCGATAACATGGCAAGTGTCTTTGATCTGGCTCTCGCGATCACTTGACTACAATTTTGTCAAAGCGGACATGATATGTTCCTGCTTCATTGAAGAGGGCCTTTTACTGTACATTGGACCTGTCATCGGATGCGGCCGGCTGCATGCCGCGGAACGCTCTCAACGCTTTCTCTACCATGTACCATCTCTCATCGTGTGTCTTCTACCTAGTTGTTCCTCACACACGCCCAGCTTTTTCTGTTGAGGCACCATCAGCAGCCAAAAAAGTAGAATGCTGTCTTAGTACGCTGAACGCCTCTACTTCTCGGATCATCATCATGAGCACCCATGTGGACAGTGGGATCATTTTTATTAGCAGTTTTAGAAGTTCTTACTTGCCTTTGAAGAAAGCCTGCTAGCAAAGAAACAAAACCTGTCACATGTGAAACGTATCGCTGATAGAAAAAGGCACTACAAATAATCGTAATTTGGAAAGCTAACAGTCACAGTAACTGGCCGCGTCCAAACGCTCATCATTCAAACCGACCGCCACACCAATCGCTGTTGAATTCATATGTTCATGTTCATGTTTTACCACATCACCAAATGCGTATGCGCACTCGAGGGTGAAGGGACACATTTTACACGAAATGATATACTGGCCCGCGAGTCGAAGACTCGCCCGTAACTGCGCACCTGGCGTGAGATGCAGACGCCGCCGACCAGGCCGCGAGGCCTGCTAGTCATACTGTCATACTTGTCATATTATAGTTTTTCTAATCTCAAGCTTTACTTTACTATACAGTAGGTTGCTTTCAACTCTTCCAGTTTTGCTTTTTTGGTTTCTCGATACGATTCCATTTTAACATGTTCTAGCGCGCGTAAGACTCGAAAATAATGGGAAGGTCAAGTCATGAAAAAACTTTTCTACATTTGCCAATTTGATGTTTTTCGTCAACGTATTCTTCTTTCGTTAAACCATAAACGGCATCTCGATCACTAACTAAGTGTTCGGGCGCCTTTCCATCGCCATAAATCGACTCCACTAAATCCAAACTTTTGTCGATCTCGGGTAGAATACATCGCGTGTAGGCACCACCAGTCCAAGCGCTCGTCATTCTACATCCACCACCAATCGCTGTAGAATTCATCCCGTCGTTTTCCTTTATAACGCTTTATGCGATCCATAAGGCCCCGAACTTTGCCGTCCGGGAAGTCCAAAAATCGGCGCCAGATCAAATATTTTCACATAGTCCGTCAGTGGCTTCGTTGTCAAATTTCTTAAATCGACGGTGCCAGGATGGTTCCCAATATACCGAAAAGTCTACATTAACTCATTGGCAGCGTCCCTTCCCCACGCCCATTTCTCGTGCGTCGGCTGGATCTCCAGTAATTTAGTCTTGGCACATGAAATGGGGGTGGGACGCCTCCAACACATATGGACCATTAGGTATACATACCGGGCACCGTCCCTTTGATTTATAAGGCATTCGAAACAAAGGCCAAATATTTTCAAATTTCAGTTAGATTTTGAATGCTCGCGAATCCCATATTATTACAAAATCCTCCACACCGCTTCCAAATAAAGCAGTTGAATTACTACAAATTGCGCAACGAAAGTTCGACCACAACGTTATTGCTCGTCCTGCATAATTTCTTGAGCCCGGCCCGATTCTTTGACATTTTACTCTTTCTTGGTCGATCGTCCGTATGGACGACGATCGATTTCCAATCTGGTCGACGGACGACAAAAATTGCACTTTTCGTGCTTGTCCGGATACGGATTTTCGTTGATAGCATCGCTGGAGACACCAAATTACTGACGTAAGACTTGCAATTGCTGATTTCTAATCCGTCCGCACCGGTTCCTCTCATTTGCAAAAGAGACGATTTCCTTAATAACGTCGCCATATTCAGTATAAATGACATGAGGTTTGGGGATCTTGTTGTGACTTGATTCCATTTTATCGGCGGGGCACAAAATATCTTGAGGATAAATTGGAGTAAAACGAAATAGGATTACGGCCAATCGTGCGCTTCAAATTGTTTTCGATATTATTGCCACCCGCTCTCTCGCCGTAACGTTTTCGAATTTCGCTCGAAGGCGATGAAATCAGGCTTTTCAACGCATGAAAAATCGAGATTACTTCAACGACATATGATAGTCCGCAGCCTTTTCTAACCCCGCGCTTTTTTCGTTTTCAGCATTCGCAAAAACTTGTGAATTCACCAATCTTTTCGCCATTGAAACTTTCACCAAGAACTTTTTTCGCCCCATCTTTATTTTTTACGCTGTCCGCATTCAGTCCCGAATGTTAAAACAAAGATGATCCAATACGATAAACGTTGCATAGGTGAAGCGGCTGTTTTCGAAGCAAAAGAATTGAAATGCGCCAATCCATTTTAGATGTCGAAGCGATTTTAAAATCGATCGATCATGTTATACTTGTCATACTTTAACCATAGCCAAGCACCAGGCGGCGTACTCGAGGGCTAAGGAACACATTTGACAATCATTTCTACCGAGGCGGGAGTGGAACCCTCCCCTGTAGTGTGCATACAGCGTGAGAGGCAGACGCCTTATTCGAAAACTAAATATCAATCTTCTTCATTTTGCCCTCTGTCTCGACTGGTCCTGAAAGTTGATGTTCAGTTTCATTAGAACGCAGCGAAATCGCAGGGTCCTCCTACTCATCAAAGGGCTACTAGCACTAGCAAAGAAACTAGCGCAGTGTAACTTCCCTTTTCAGAAAACCCCTTTTAATTTTCACATTCAAAGTCTCCTCTACTAACACTCTTCTACTACACGCTCTACTTGTGCAAACACATAATCGCCGGCTTTCTTAATTTCCTCGGAATTCAGCCTTTCCTCCTCTGCGTATTCATCTTTTTCTTCATCGCCATATTTTTCTGTTTTTTCGCAATTTCGGGTCCAACGGTTTCGGACGTTTGCTTTTTTTGATATCGATACCACGATTTCGAGCAAGACACAACAACTTACGAAACACTGGAGCCTTGCTTTCCTGAACTGGGGGCACGGAACAGGCGTCAAAAGTTGACT
>JASANH010000823.1:0-16964 GCA_030248295.1 Mesodorylaimus sp. YZB2_4
AATGCCTATTATTTCCAAAAAAGTCTGTTATGACACTCACTTTTCCAGCCAAGCACAGAGTCCAGGGCTTAGATGGCTTCCTCCCACTGCTACAACACGGTTTAGGAAAATGTCTGAGAAGCTGCTTTTTCTCATGAATATCACAGGCGACTGATCCGGTAGAGCATCCTGCCGTCCTCAAATGGCTAGGAGTGTCTAACTCTCGCATGCGTAGTAGCGCTTCTCGTCATCTAGGGAGTTCTCGCCCAGGTAAATCATTTTGTTCATGTCCCTTTTATCCTAGAGTGTGTCATTACTGATATGATGAACCATGAGCATGAACATAAAGTTGGAAGAAGGGGAAAGATTTTACAGTGTTCATCGAGGCTTAGGCATGTAACGATAAGCAATATCACCTCCCCACTTTAGCATGCAGTGTGCAGGTTAATTGTGTGGAACAGCAAGCTGCCTTTGGGGACCTGTCTGAACAGCAGCAGTACAACCGACAAAGCTTTTCTTGATGCTACATATCAATCATACATACATACAGTATATGTGTGCGACAATTACAAGCTGTGTGTCACTGCCTGTTGGGGCACTTTCCCTTTTTCTTTGCCGAGTAGACCAGCCATCCTAAGCCCTTTCCACTGTGTATAGGCTGGCCTAAAAGTTTATCTGTCATAACAGACTTTTTTGGAAATAATAAAACCGTTTTTCGTTTTTTGCTAGAAACTATAGTTTGGCCCAAAACACTTTTCCTAAACTGAGAGAAAGCCTACTGTCATACACCTTCTTCAAACCTCTTAAAACAGAAACATAGAGCGGACGTTAACCCCGCCATGAAAACTCGTAAAGACCGCCACATCGTCGACCATTTCATAGTCAGAACTCTCACCCGCCTCTCATGAAATCGCATTTTTTCCATATGTACTCAGATATCAGGCGGCATGAAAAACAATAAAGCTCATTCGTAAGGATTTCTAATTCGTAAGGACTAGCTCATCTCGAGTGGTCTTAAGTTCTTTATCCTCAGAGTATTCCATCAGAAGCTGAAACTGAAACTTAGGATCCGAAGTTTTATAAGTTATTTTTAGCTCCTATTTTCCTCAGCAATATTACCTCCACATCTAATGAAACATGTCCTGACCATGGAATCTCTTTCCACATCATTTATATTCGTTCACAAATTCTCAATTTATCACCAGCAAATTTATTGGTGTATATACACCAAAGAATTTGCTGGTAATAAATTACGAAGATGGGTTTGGTGTATATACACCAAACCCATCTTCGTGAAAGCGCGCTAAGTGAGCCTAGCCAATCAATAGCGCTGCACCTCAACCCGTTCAGTTGATGTTTCTAAGCTGCGCGCCGAAAATGAAAAAAACAGAAACACCAGAGCCAGCTACTTTCGGTAGTCAATAACTCAAGAATAAGTACACCAAAAAAGTTTATTTTTCGCACGCTTTGCAAGATAGGTCAGATCCGCTGCCACGTTAATTTTTATCAAAATCTGTTGAGTACTCGACAAGCGACGGGTTGAAAAAGCCAAAAAAGTGATTATTTTCTGGAATAACCTTTTCGAAACTAAAGCGTTCAAAAAACGAATGCCAAAAGGCAGATTCTGAAGATGCAAGCTTTCAGAAAAACTAATATTTACACCTGTACGACCTCTTGTTGTTGCTCTAGGCTGATGTTTATCCTCCTCCTCCTCCTCCTCCTCCTCGTCTTCTCCCCCCTGAACAAGAAATCGCCTATCCTGGAATTCGACAATAGCCGGACGGATTTTGATAAAAATTGGCACGATTGTAGATTCGGCCGATTCTGCTATGTGTGCAAAAAATCAAAAATTCTCGTCAAATCGTTCTCGAGTTATTAGTCGGTGAAAATGGTCCTTTAGCATTAGGCGTCTGGTTGGCTGGTCTAAGCAGGCACTACCGTGCCTGCTGATAAGGACGCAAATTTCGACATCAGCAGCCACCACCGACCTTCTGCTATTAAAGGGCCACTGAAACGCTCTGAGGGAGCGAAACTGTGAAAAGTACTTATCGAGACATAAGAAATAAAAAAATCTCAGCCATTTTGGAGCAGCCGTTCGCGTAAAAAGTCGTCCGACAATTTCAAATCCTGATTACCGCAAAAAACGAGCGCGAAAAAGCAGGTTCAGTATGTTCAGCGCAACAAGCATGGACTGCCTGTTACACATGTGCGGCAGGACACGAGGATTTCGGTCGAAACGAGTCGAGTTCAGGGCCGTCCACATTGCACCTCGGCTGGCAGCCGAGCTGAGCCAGCCGCGAGCCGAGCCAGCCGAGCGTGTCCGCTGAGGTGTCGTTCACATTGCGACTATCAGCTGAGCCAGCTCGGTTTGCGGCTGGCTCGGTTTGTGGCTTGCGGTTGGCTCATTGTCAGCTTGGCTGGCTCAGCTGGACTGTTCACATTCATCTCGGCTTGCGGCTCAGGAGCTCGGCCAGCTCGGCTAGGAAAGTTGAAAATTTTTAACTTTTTCAGCCGAGCCAGCCGAGCTGGGAACAATCGTTCTAGAGTTATTGAATTAATGCAAACTTATGAAACAGTTTATCGGTTCTAGCGGCTAGGAAACGCGAGGAAAGCGAAACTGTTGCCGATGTTGTTTCGCGCTGTTCTTTCCCATTCTTACTTTCATTCTGATCATAAGAGATAGAACTGTTGACCTGAAACCCAATGTGTCTGCTGAGTTAAAGATATGCTAGTTCGTCAGTGCATGTATGCGGTTGGGATGTCCGTGATGCTAAAAAGATAAGCTGATGCAACAGGTTGTGCATAGGTCATGTACTGCTCTTCGTTCAGCAGACCAATAGCAGCCGTATTTTAGTTTTATTCTTTTGATTTTGACGATGATAATCCTCTGCAGTAGTCTTGCTCCTGGCCTGGGGAACCTTTCTGCGAGCCGAGCAAAGCGGGCTCCTCAGCCGAGCCCGCCGAAAAGCAGACAGAATGTTTCAGTCGGCGTCGCGGCTTCTGATGTGAACGACCCAGCCGAGCTGAGATGACCGCAAGCCGCAAACTGAGCCAGCCGAGGCATGCAATGTGAACGCAAGTCAGCTCAGCTGACGGCTCGGCTGGCTCGGTTAGCTCGGCAGCCGATCAGCCGAGGTGCATTGTGGACGCCGCTTGTATGCAGGCAGGCAACCCCTCGACCCGATGGTTACCATCGCTAACGCTAAATGTCATCCGCACGCATTGTAATCGTTCATGCCAATCTCTTTACTTTATTGGCTCTAAGGATCTCAGGATCAAGCTTTGGCGTCTGTCTCTCCACTTGGAGCCCCTCGACGGTACCGGGTGAATCACCCACGGCCTGGCCCCAGTGGTGGATTGAAGATGTCACCGCAGCTCCTTTTCGGGGCAAATGGTGTCTGTTTCTTTTCTAATGGGTTTTTTATGAGAGTGGTCGACATATTTCTATCCCTTAGCGCAACCTTCAGGTCTGCTAAATCCTAGAGTTGCATTTTATAAAAACCTCGCTTACCTAGTGGAAAAATGGATTTTTGAGAAGCGTTAGGTCCGTAATGGAAGAACGACGCCAACTATGGTACTGCACTGCACAAGAATCGACTTGACTGTACCTTGTCTCCGTGTATCGTAACTAGGCAGACATGGTCTTCGACTAAAATATGTAGGAAGCATCGATTATGTTTAAGCGACGTGGCGTGTCTGGGAACACACCCACTTTAGCCAACGCGAGTCTTCCATGATCAGAAATAGTGTACATGGTAAACACCATCCACAAAGCAACGGTAACAATCACTTGGTGCAATGCAGACAGCCGCTGTATGCTACTATTTGTGGGCATTTTAATGATGAGCACACGATTAACTGCATCTCGCTAACCAAGTAAGAAGCGGGCGAGCCTTTTATACCACCCCAGCTGTTCCAGTCTGCATATCACTGAAGCTCACAGGTCGACATAAACTTTCTATCCAGTCCTCCTGCCTTTTTATAATTTCTGGAGGGCGTTGATGTGGCTGATGTTGATCATCAGGCTACCTAGATAACTGGAAACGGTGCAAACTCGTCAAAGTGCTGGGCAGCCGGGATCAAGGCGGAACTACTACACACCTCACACCTCGCTGAGACCTTGCACTAATTCTGACGCAAATCATATCACACCAATTATTTTAACAAAATTCATCCTGAAGCTATAACTCATCGTGACTGTCTTCGTCGACGCACACAACAAATACCTTTCGTAAAACTTGACAAAGCATGGCCACGCCAGAGTATACACTAAGGACTTAAGACAGGGTGCCTGCAAGGGTCGACCCACCTTCCATCACCCGTTTCCTGAGTGCAAATTTTGACATTATCAACAGGCGCGGTAGCTGCCTGTTGATAATGTCAGCTTAAAATTAATTAGCTGCCTGCGGTAGCTAATTAATTTTTTGAGCTCCAAAAACAAAATTTTAAGGCGTACCACCAGCACCCGGAATATTTTTATTAGCCGTGCGGCGCGCGCTGTTTCCGTTAGCCGTAGTTACCCTTCGTTTAACTCGGAAGTAAACGGCACCTCGTATCGTGTGCGCGACACGGCTAACAAAATTTTTTATACAGCCACGGCTAACAAATTACCTTTGAAAATCATGGGAGAAAGAATAGCATGTGGGTTATCGAGGTCAGCAAAACTGGTCACCCCAGCCGCAACTGACGCACTGGCTGCATTGGCGCTCAAATTGTATTGATGCGGGAAAGTTGGTACAAAGAACCGTTTTGTTGCACAATGTTGATTGTGCCTTGTAAGCTGTAAGTTTGGGAACGAGTTATTGTATCAATACGATGGCTTGCAAATGCGACTATTGCGATAAGATTCTCCCCAACAAAATTTCGCTTGGTTTGCATCGAAAATCAGTTCACGGCCTTAGCAAGGTGCATCAATGTGACTACTGTCAAAAAGTTTTTGCACACCACCCGTCATTACATCGGCATCGTAAAGTTTGCAATCCGCCCGCTACTTCAAATAATGGTGATTGCATAATGGCAGAGTCTTCATTAGTTCAGATGATATCGTTGACGCACCAGAGCAAATGATTTTTTCGCGTCGAAACTGCGTGACACGTTGCGACATCAGAAATGTCGCAGAATCGCTCGGATTGTCGACTTACAAAAAGGATGAGAATGACGCGCTCAGTGTCGACCTGACGATAAAAGATGCCGCAAACAATGAAAATAATCCTTTCTTCTTCTATCGTCCCGAAACTGAAGAGAACCCTGTTTTCACACTTGGTGAGCTTTTGCTTCTTGTCTTTTGCCTTGGGTCCTTATCCTCTTTTATAACAGGTATTCAAACAACGTTTAAACATCTGTTATTTGGCGTCACGAATTATTTGCGGGTTTAGATGCAACTTTTGTCATGAATAATGTAGCACACCACATTTGCTAGAATGAGCCAAAACACCCTAACCCTCCCAATTCTTGAGATCAGCCAGTAGAAGCTTTCTAAATATACAGTATGTCTACCTACAGTATTTCATCAACTTACAGTATATTGTGCTACCAAACACATTACGAAAGTTTTTGAGTACTTTTGAGCTAGAGCAACGAAATTTGTGCTTTGCACTGCCGCACATCTTACAGGAACCCACGCAAAAAATATCACAGATCCACCCACGCATTCTCGAAATATTTTTTACCCTGCCGCAACATAAGCTCAGACAAGTTTTCTAACAATTCTCCATGTGGCGTAGTTGTATTCTTGTTAGCCGTGGCTGTATAAAAAATTTTGTTAGCCGTGTCGCGCACACGATACGAGGTGCCGTTCACTTCCGAGTCTTCGTTTAAACTGGACGACACGAGTCTTTTTTTCTGTTCAGATTGGTTGAATTTTTTGCTTTAGTTTGGTGGATTAGTAGTTGGGTTGTTTTCTATTGTTTTGATTTCTAAGCCCAGTTTTTGAAAAATTCACTCGCGATCTGTAGTGGAGAATATTTGTTGCGGAAATTGAGCCCGTTTGCCACCAGAAAATAGCTCGAGTGTTACTTTTTTTTGCTGTCACAACCGGCACATTACGGCAACAGCACAACCGGCAATGGAGTGTGAAAACCCCCCGCCTATCAACAGCCGCATCAGTTTGCTGTTTAGCCCAGCCACTCTGGAACTTATGCGCGGTAGGCTACAGTGACAGAGCATTACGTGCGAACCTTCTTTTGTACGAAATTTGCGTCAGCTCAGGAGGGACCAAACGACAAATTTCTTTCATCTATTCTGAATTCCTAGCCCAAATGTAGGTGCGAAAAAGTATTATTATTTCTAAAAAAATCTGTTATCAGACAACAAAAAGGTTAGCCTAGCCACCCTACTCTAACCAAATGCGAGGCAAACGAGGTTGGCTGGGCTCCCTCGGCGGCGTTTGTAGGAAAATTGTGATCAAATAGAATTGCTACTGTCACTAAATAAAGTGTAACAGGGCGTCCCCTACCTGAGCCACTTCATTCAGGGAATAGAGAGATGGAAGCACAAGGGCCGATGGTCGTTCTAGTGCTGAAGGTTGTACGCCCAAAGCTATTAGCATGCTGGCTCCACAGAAGCTGAATTTCCTGTTCTAGTGTCACTAAGTAGGTGCTACACATGCAGTCCTCGTGCTGTCTCGGCAGATGCACCCTTAATGCAGCAAGTCCTCACTGTTCCCCAAGTGAGTTCGAGGTAACAGAAGGGAGTCGTATTCCAAAAGTCCAAACTTCTGTACTTACTCCAAAATACGAATAAGTGTATTCATGTGGGTACTAGCCTTGGGTGAAAAACAGAATAAAATCCAGCAGGGAGTCGACCCCACGACTCCACGAGGTACCAAGTACATCACAGAGACATACGTTGTGGGTGAGTGTGGAAAAACGATTGTGAGCCTCGCCCTGAAGGCAACATAAAAGATATATCACGTCCACATAAGTATAACCCACTTAAGCATGTGCCGCCGAGGGAGCCCAGCCAACCTCGTTTGCCTCGCATTTGGTTATAGTAGGGTGGCTGGGCTAACCTTTTTGTTGTCTGATAACAGATTTATTTAGAAATAATTTTTTGTGTTCGCTAGTACAGTAAGCCCCGTAATGACTGGTGGCGTATAGTGGACTACCCTTCTCTACAAAGACGTCACCAGAGCAGTCACATGCGTAGCCGGCATGTAACCGCCGCCCAATCATCCTTGGAGTCCATCAAGGATTGGCATTGCCACTTCTCCATTTCATCCTCTGCTTTTTTTAATATTTCGAATTTTATTTCGCGAAAAATAGCATGCTTTGGCGGCACAAGTACGACGATCAGGGCAAAAAACCCACGAGGGATGAAACCTTGACAAAGAATGCTAACAGATCAAAACTATTGTCCAACAAAAAGAAAAAAGACCATCTGCTAAATCCAGTTCACAGTCCAGTCCCCTATGAGCACACTGGTCATCATCTTGGAGAGAATATATCGTGGGTTCCAGCAGGAGCGTTGACTGCAATAGACACACTGCTTCCCATTTCACTGCTTCCCATGATCGCATGCACCCGGGATGATAGCTCAGATTGGTTTCTGTCAGATCCTTGTGCTCAACATCGGGCCTACATGTTTATTATGTCAAAAAGTATCTTGAAAATAGTCTCAAAATTTGGATGGTTCCGTTGTAAACCTTATAAGCTGCAGCAGAGGTTCGCTTCAGCTGTTGATATAATTTTATAATCGATATTTAGGAGCGCGATTGGTCAACAAGCTTCTTGGAACTTGTATTTATCTTCGTATCGAGCAGATTTAGGAATCAACCAGATTACTGACCTGCGCTGTTCGGTCGATAACACACCTAAGTCGAGCGAATAATCAAAGGACACGGAATACATCAGACGTACACCAGAACCAGAACTTGCCAGACAAAGATTCTATATATTGGAAGTACACGAAAACAGAGCGATGTGATAATCTTATGCGCAGTTACTTTGCTGCAGTGCTGATAAATGACTGGCTGATAAATCCGCAGTTTGATATGATTGGGTGATCGACATGATCAGCTGACCTGATCGATACGGTTAGCCAATCCAATCTATATGACTGGGTGACAGAGTGATTGATCAATCATACTGATAAGAAAATCAATATACCGATCCACCAATCGATAACCCAGTTAATCGATCAATCGATGGATCTAAATGATCAGATCAATCATATTTGCTTAAGGAATACTCGAGTCGAACAAGATCGATTAATGACCCAACGATCGATAATGATCTGAGCATCATAGAGTGAACCCAGGAGATCTATCGGTTAGCTCAGCCAGATCCTAGATTAGAGTGAACCCAGCCAGATCAGTTAGCTCGCAGGGGTAACTCGGCTAGCTTGACTATGCATATCGTAGCGAATCCGCCTTTGATAGAGAGCATGCTGATGCGCACAAATTCATATCTAAAACGCTTATTGCGACTCTTGAAAAAAGATAAAGTATGGATGCATTTACAGTATACTGTACCCATATATTCGAAATGATACAGATATTTACGCCACTGATATTTATTTCTCAAAGATATGAATATTCATTAGATATATATCAAGATCTATGTGATATCTGTACCAACTCTGGTTAGTATTCCTCTCAGCATTGAAGTGAGATGAAATGCAAACCATATCAAGGTTACGCAATTTCACGCGAAAATATGTCCAAAAAGCTATTCGCAGCGAAAAAAGAGTTTTGAACTCAACGAAGCTGCGTTCAGAGTGTAAAATTCTTATAAAGGTGAAAGGCCAACTGCGCAGAAATTTAAGACAATTAGAGAACCCACTCGCACGCCCCTGTATCCGTGTCTGCAAACATAGTGACGACTACGACTGCGTGCCATATTGCCATTTTTTGCCCTGCTTGCCATGGATCTCGTTCCAGTTTCAGTTGGAAATATATATTTGCTAATCAATTTAATGGGTATCAATTTCGTCTGTCCAAGGACTAAGTGGCCACTTGTAGGCTATTGTGGAAGAAGACGTTTTTGTCGCTGAGTGGGAACCTCTACTTTTGTGCACCTCACTCATCGTCAGTTTCGCATCCTGCTTGTTTTTCAAAATTCACATTTATCAATCAAAGGCGGAAGGGTATGTTTCAGAAGACTGATTGAATCAAATCATTCGAGCATTCAGCGCAGGCTTTCTTTAATTTGATTGACGCCTTTAAAAAAACCCTTATTGCAAAAATCGAATTTTGAGCCATGTTTGAAAGAGTCAAAATCGGACTCTATATCGCTCCACCTGATGCTCTACCGTGTTCTGAGTTTAGTTTGAATGTCACAAAGCAGTGCTCTAATCCTGGTTTAGTCCCTCAATTCTTGCATTCCTGTCTCCAGAGAGCGGGTCTAAATTACGAGATTACTTCAGTTTCGAGTCGTCTAGGCTCTTTGTCACCAAATGAAACAATGTGGTCAGGACTTTTTGGTGAATTACAAAACGGAACTATCGACACAATCGCTACTATAGCTGCCTATTCAAAAATCCGGAAAAAATACTTTGCTTATACTCGATTTTTTGATACTCAAAAATACGTTTTCTTAATAAAATTGGAAAATTTGAAAATTAGCCAAGGTGCATTACTATTAGTTCATGGATTTTCGAAGGAGCTGTGGGCAACGATAGTGGGTATTTTGATGATTGTGTTGTTGACTTTAGCATTTTCAAAATGGTTTTTGGGTTACTTTGATGATGGAAATTCTAATAAAGGAGTTATCGAAAATATTTTATCATTACTAAGAATTATTTCCCGTACCTTTTGGAATGTCATTCAATTTTCGTTGCAGCAGGCGGATGGAGACTTATTTAATGCTCGAGGCCTCAGTACGAATTGTTTATTTATCTACTTATCACTTTGTACTGTCATTTTTATCAACTTATATCAAACAGTTGTCTATAATCAAATAACTTCTGTGGCTCGTCATCCTCCTTTTCGAAGTACCCAAGAACTGGTCACTTTGATAAGTTCAGGAAAATTGACCATGTTAACACACACACCCGATATCGCCTATTTCGATTGGGTCAATAATTCGGATTCTGGTCATTTTCAGCTGGTCCGCGAAGCATTGAAAAAAAATCCGCTTCTAGTTGTAAATTCATCAAAAGAGGCATTCCGTCGATTGGAGTCAGACGATGGTGGGTCATACGTTTATGTGTGTCTTCGATACGCGGCTATGCGATTAGCTCATAATAATTGCGACGTGGTTATTGTGGATTTGGATACGCCAACAATGTGGAATGGATTTATTATAAATAAAAACCGAACTGATTTACAGGTGAAATTGGACAAAGCAGCGTTTCAAATTCTAGGTCATTTGGAATATTTATATACAACTTTGGAGAAGAGATATAAGAGAGAATGTAGAACGAATGAAGTCTCTCCACTATCTTTGTCCACATTGAGTGGAGTGTTCGTGCTGTATTTGTGGGCTGTTGGGCTAGCTATTTTGTGGTTTGCATGCGAAGCTATTCTTTTGCTGGCGGGAAAGAGACGAAGGACTTGACTGTGTCTTTTTCCATTTATTTAGCGCGTTTTGGCTGATTCAAAAAAGGAATACTCGAGTAACGGTCTCATGTGAAAAAGCCTGATTTTGAGATAAGTAGAAATTTTTTAGACGTCTTTTTAGCGACATTTCCAAAGGAACAAGAAGACCAATAAATTACTCAAATACGACATTATTTATAATATTTTAATTTTCGACGTTCCGTCTTATTTTAAGACATCATCAGGAATTGATAAAAACACATCGTAAAGGGCCATCCATAAAGGTCGACCGCAGCCTAGGGGGCGGGGGGGGGGGGATGGGGTTGGCAAAAAGTGGTCAGCTGCGGTCGGGGGTGGGGTAGCGGCCAATGGTCGACCGCAGCAAATTTTTAGACTTTTGATGACAAAAAACGCCTTTTATCTTCACCAGTAGTGCGCGTTCAAACCTTCAAAACTTTTTGTCTTCTCTTCTCCTTGGTCGTGGAATGGCATCTGATCCGAAAGGGAAAAGTTCGGAGGCGATGACTAAGCTGATTTAGGAGTTGATCCGCCTTTCTGGCCCGCAGCCCTGACTGAGAGGCCGAGGTTCTATTCCGACGGAGGACGGCAGTTTAGTAGCTTGTCGTTGGCTTTGGACACCTGGCTCCGGGCACACCAGGTTACTGTCAAGCGGCGGACGCCACCCAAGGGGCAGAGCATTGGGAAACTGTCTTCAAACACCAGTCGAGATGGTTCCTAAGCTAAGCCAAAGCCCCTTCTCACCCAGCATTGCTCGTGTTGAGGTGCTCCCAGTGAAGGCACATGGAGCCTGCCATGAGAGCTGGTCACCTCTAGGGATTGGTCGGTATCACCTTTTTCAAGGATCGAGATCAGGGCAAGCCCGATCGGGATCGGGATTTTTTGTTTGTGGTCGAACAGTTTGCACGCACGAAGGAGATGAGTCTATTTTCCAGACTAAAGCTCACTTTAGTCATCCAGGTTTTTTTAAGCTTTTTATCAGGTCAAGTTTCAGTGAATATAAATAAGCTGAAATTGGTGAGTACATTCGCAGTTTGGATACGCGTCCAGCGAGGTCAGCCTAGGCTAAGTAAAATAAGTGTTGCTATCATTATCGATTTGAGCCGATGTTGCTGTTGCCTCCTCATCGCTACTTCTTCATGGCAGATATGATGGATCAGAGTGTACCTGCCATGCTTACGCATATCATAATTATTAGCAGAATCCCGATGCCTCAATGTCAGGATCAGGATTGGGATCCCAACCTATCCCTCACAGCCGCGCTTATCATATCATGACTGCTTGCCAGCTAATATGATTGGAACAGGGAAAAGTTTGTGGAGGCTTCTACAGAATAGAAATCCGCTCCATAAATCAAAAACGATTTGTCTTCGAAGGAGATGGCATCTTGTGGAGCTCGAGAAAGCATAAGCCGAAACATTTCACAAAATTGCGTTTGGCAGGGGGAGGGGGTCTGGCTGAAGTGGTCGACCATTTTTGAGAGGGGCGCGCGATAAGTGGTCGGCATGCGGTCAGGGGGGAGGGGGGTCAAAAAATCGAGATTTTGTGCGGTCGACCTTTATGGATGGCCCCTAAGGCGAGCAATGCATGAATGAGCTGGAAACCTATGGTAGCGCACACAATGTTGATTCTCAGGTAGTGACAATCTATTGCAAAAGCGTGAAAGTTTTAAAGTCCTCCTGCTGATTTAAAGTAGGACGTTTAGTCACAATATGGATGGCTTCTTTGATGCCTTTAAATCTGCGGCAGGGTTCCCAGCGATTTCTCAAAACCGTTTCAAGGAGATTTTAAGGAGTTTCAGGTTTTTCGAGGAAATTTCAAGGAGGTTTTTCTGCTAAGATAATTTATTTTTTGGCTTACAGGCCAATGTTCTTTAAAAAAATAAAAAGTGAACAAAAGCAAATAACAAAATTTAATGAATTTAAAATCTCACTTCGCTGATTTGTTCTCACAGAAACAATCGAATTGTCTATCGCAGTTAATCGATTCTTGTTCCAATTAACGTTTTTTCGTTTGAAATTCTCTTAATTCCTGAGCCTGCCGCTTCTTGTTGCAGGATGCAATGTCACTATCGTCGACTTCTTTTTTTCGTTCTTCCAGCGCCAATTTATAACGCAAATGTGACGCAGAGACGGAGCAACTCATTTATTTCGTGATGTCGACTTTCAAAACGCCACCCGCAAATTTGATCGCGTCGTCAACCAATCGTTGGGCGATCAAAGATTTTTCGTGCAGGTTCTCAACCAGCAATGATTCATTAATCGAAAATATACTTTCAACGATGGCGTTCCAATGCGAAAAAATAATCAACGGGCAAAAGAAGCGTCGACGCATTTTTTGTGCTTCTTTCCTTTGGCGTGACTTTCCACGGCGCTCCTTCCACCAGCGGCTACCGAAATAGTATTTCGGCAAAATAAGCTTCGGTTTTCACACTGGTGCCCAGTTAGCCCTTTGCCCGCGTAACTCGTATCCCTGGACCTGGACACCTGGGGGGACACCGACCGACCCGCTAGTCCGGGCCGGCCATATCGGTTTAGGGATCTTACCCTAGCTGTCGGTCAGATTTGAACTTTTAAACTTCGGAAAAACATCTTTCTCTGGCATTGTATCGAGTATCTCTTCATGTAGGCAGCTAGACTTTGCAGCTGTAACCCGCACCTCTCTGTGCAAGCGGTGCCTCCGCCCTCATCCGCATGGCACGTGTGTTTCTCTTTCCAATTTGATCAACCCACTGGACTGGTTGCGCATGAATGGCATCCGCAGTATTCTTGAATTCTTTACCCCTCAAATCTGCCCGCATAGGGACCGGGGCTGGATAGAAATCAAGACCGGATAGGAACCGGGAATCAGGGTTGGCAAAGGGGTTGATCCGCATTGCTTGGGGTAGCAACTTTGAGCAGGTGGCTCAGTTGGTCAAGACGTTGGTCCCGTATTTCTTGGGCCAGCAGCCCTGATTGGGAGGGAGGCCGCAGCTTAGATCCCACTGAGGACGGCAGTTTAGTAAGCAGGTTTTCAGAGTTGAACAAGCCTTCGAAAGCAATTTAGCAAGTCCATCGCTGGCCTTGCACACCTGGCTCTGGGTGACTCGCCCAATACCGTCGAGTGGCGAACGCTGAACGAGTAAAGAATCAGGGCACTGTTTCTCTACCACCAGCTGGGGAGGACCTCCCTTCTCGTTCAGGATCGTATTTGGACGCTGCTGCTGGCACAGGATACCCTCGTATGGAGGCGCTAGTGGGGACGCACAGAAGGAAGTTGCTGGCAGCTGGGGGGGGGGGGAGAAGGTGGTGATGCCATGGTCGATGAGATAGATGGTAACTGACAGGCAGCGTAAGGGGCCAGCCAAGAGACCTGGTAGAATCAGTGAGGATTAGATCTAGGCTCGCTCTGCTCTCACTACAGTAGAGGCCTGAGCAGGAAGTAGTCACGTGTGCCGGGCTCCCACTTTCTTCTACTCCAACTCCTAGTAGCTGGTCCAGAAGGAGCGTGGGGTCACGCTTAATTGTCGGTGGGGTGGGATAAGTGCAGCCTGCATCTAATGATGAAAGTTCCTTCCCCATCCAGTTTAGACCGCCCGGCACGCGTCTGATGAGAGCAGAGCGAGCCCAGATCTAATCGTGACTGGTTCTACGAGGTCGCCCTTACGGCCTCTTGGCTGGCCCCTTGTTATTATCTATCTCGTCGACCATGCGGTTGGGTATCACCTCCAGCTGCCCTTCCAATTAGTGTTCTTCACTTGTAGGGATAGATCGGGATCAGGATTTTTTGCATATTTCAGTTTTTTTTCCGATGAGCCTTTTTTCCTCACCAAAGCACACGTTAGTCATCCAGGTTTTTTAAAGCTTTTTCTTAGGTCGATTTTCAGTCATTATTATATAAGTTGAAATTGATGAGTACAATTGCAGTTTCGATGCAGGTCCAGCAAGGTCAGCTAGGCTAAGTAAAATTAGTGCTGCTATCATTATCGATTTGAGCTGGTGGCTGCCGCCTCATCATCGCAAATATGATGGATCAGAGCTTACGTAGCTTGCTTATGTTTATCAATTATACGCAGAATATCGATGCCGCAATATTGGGATCGGCATCGGGAGGGGTCGAATCCCGACCTGTCCCCATTCACTTGGTTGCTTGTACCAGCGTAGAGGTGTCCGCCCGTCGGCCCAATAAAGTGCTCTTTGCATAAGCGTCCGTTTCGGTAGAGACCGCGTAGGGTAGATTCGAACCTAGCACGCGAGTAATAATTCCGACCCAGAGCAGGGGAGGGTATCACATCGTAAGAGCTGGTCGCCTCGCTTATATGACTGCTGGCCGGCTATAGGCAAAACGGTCCCGTGGGTGGGGAGCTGGGCCTGCATGGGGGGCTAACCAACCCACAAAAAATTCTAAACTAAAAAGAACTCGTGAGTGGGAGAAGGCAGTTCTACTCGAGTTGAGGGCGGCAGTTGAAAGCCCATTCTATGTGTTGAAACCGGCCTTTCACACCTGGCCCTGCGTAGATAATCATGAAACTGGTCCTCGAACACCAGAGTTTTGTCCTTCTTGGCGAAGATCTTCCTAGTGGAGGGAGGGAGACGTCAGAGGGAACCTGCCAGGAAGGAAACTAACTTAGCGCCCCACAGTTTTAAGATACACTGCTTTGAGATGTTTCGTTGTCATTAATGTTGGAAATGCGATTGCTAACCCCGACGGTCTCCACATAAGAAAGGGTGAAAAAGTCAAGCAGCGGGTATGCTATCAGCTTAGAAATGAGGCATCTTGCAAGCAAGACCAAACCTGGCGTTGGAAGAAGAGCGCTAATGGCATAACATGTCTTTTACTTCCTTATTTAGGTTTCCTGACCTCGTCGAAGAACTACCAGTCTATCGTATTCGTTCTCGAGCCGTAGAAAAAGTAGACATCAACGCTTATATCAAGATCCGTTACTTACGACACACACAACCCCCACACTGAACTACAACACACAAATCCCTGGTGAACTGGGCGATTGGTACGAGGCTGATTTAAATTGGAATCGCGCAGACAGTCGGACACGGGCCTGGTTTCTTTTGGCAACGTTCTTAGCTGGTGAGGCAACCAATGTTGTTGCGATCCCGGATTGTAAAGCGACAAAACTGGTCTTTCAGCTGGCCCCAGCATCGTAACCTTTCTTATTCAATCTGCCAGATTGGGAGTGACAATTTCTCGCTAAGGCAGCATTGAATTTTTCCAGAAATTGATCTTTCGACTGATTCGATACGCGTTTATTGCCCGTGAGATCGCGCCCTCCGCTTCCAGTATATAAGATGCGATCTCCTTCATCCTATAATAAAACATTTTATCAAAATCCAAACCGGCGTAATTAATCATCGACAACTTACAACATCGTCGTCGTAGCCTCCAGCAACCACAATCGAATAAGCGGCGTCCCCAGCCTTTCCATGAATTCCGGCAACCAGCGGTCGATGCACCCCAGCTTCGGCCACCTGTTTTCGATATCGCCAGCACGTACCAACTTTAACTCCTGGAATCGGCCCGAAATGATTCGACGGGACGATGTTACACTTCTTCAACTTTCCGCCCCACCTTTCTCACTTCCAACAATTAATTCCCCCCCTCCTTCCCTCCTTCTCTTTCTCCTCCTCCCCCCAAACCGCGCGCATTTCTTGGCATTCCTCGCAAAGCATTAACTTTTCCTTGTCGTTATCATTGCGGCAGTGGACGCACATGTGATATAGTCAATCGAAAGAACTTATCTTTAGGGTTGATTGGGCGCCAGGATGACATTTTCCCAAAGATATTCAGCATAATTCATTGAGCAATTGAATGGATCCGGACCATTTGCCTAGAGACATCGTTTATCTTGTCTGACTAGTTCTATGAGTTGCAGTGATAGTAGGCCTTGTGTATTCGTGTTTTGCATGATGTATTGTGTCTAACCTTCACCTGATAACCAGTGCATATTTGTCCTGCCATGATTAGCTCTTGTTCTTGAACCAGTTTTTCCATATTTTCTGGGTCAGGACTGGGTATATAAGGAGCCGATCTCTTTCATGCAGACAGAGTTGCCTTGTCATGTGCACTTCGCTGTGGCTATTGTTTAGTAAAACTTCCGTGTTATATAATAGATATAGATCTGTAGATATACTTGCATTATAATCCCTGGATAAACAGTAGAAGCAGCAACAATTTTCACAAACCCATCGGCAGTTGACAAAGATGTTTCGGCGCTTAAACTTCAACTTTTTACGCCTAAAAAGGTGTAAGCCACATTGACATCGGCTGCAGAGATCTTTTTTTAGTAAGTTCGCATTAATCAATCGCCGATTGATTTGTTTCAATTCGCTCTTTTGATTATCCAGATCGTCCGAGTATCTTTCTTTCTTTTTGAAAGGGAGTCCCGACAATTTCACGCAAATCGGTTTGTGATCCGAAGTATGAATTTCTGGTAAAACTTGACTTGATACATGTCGTTAAGGATCACCAATTATCGCCAGATCGAGAATTGCACGAT
>JASANH010001397.1:0-15728 GCA_030248295.1 Mesodorylaimus sp. YZB2_4
TATCGACTTGGTTAGTCATCATCGCCGATAGTCGCGAGTATGTTCCCACTACAACGGTGATCACTGTGTTTCTGCTTTGCTGATCGATGTGGAGGCACGGAAGGGATATTCAAGGGTAACGCTAGGAACTAGATTTTGGCCGAACTGAATTCAAAAATTGCGCTAGGGGTTTAAAAAAGAGCTAAAAAATATTTTCGGATTTGGTCACTCGCCCAGGTGACCAGCGCCCATTCTTCCTGATAGCAATGATCGGACTTGCTGCAGGAAGCATGCATAACACCCAAGGCTCGCATGGTACTTTTCCGCACTCGCACAAAATTTGGTCCACCGATTTTTACGCCCATGTAGTGAACACTATCACTGACTCGAC
Source organism: Mesodorylaimus sp. YZB2_4 (assembly GCA_030248295.1). NCBI lineage: Eukaryota > Metazoa > Nematoda > Enoplea > Dorylaimida > Dorylaimidae > Mesodorylaimus > Mesodorylaimus sp. YZB2_4. Next base: position 371 of record JASANH010001397.1, read on the forward strand.
GAGTCAACCAATTATTTGAAAGTCTCCCCAGAAGGCGAACAATTCTTGGAGCAGAATGACCTCGCGGATTCGATTTTCACCTCTCTGAGAAATCGCTCTATCGATCTTTTGATCGGCGCTGAATATCGAAATCAAATCTTCTCAGAATCCTGCGTCCCAGCACCAGGCCGCCCCTCTCTTTCGCTCATTTTCCCTCGTTCCGTTGGTTCGTGCTGGCTGGGCTGACTCAGTTGGTGCTGACGGGCAGGTGAATCTCCTGTTGATGCTAGTGCATTCGCAAATATTGTGTCACGCTTCACCACATCCTTGAGAATGACGTTATCTGTAGGATCTGCGAGACCACCCTGTTTCAAATATTTTTCTGAAGCCGGCTTTGTTTTCAGGTTCCTGCCGAGTGCATCTCCCGATATTCCGATCTCTCGCTCTCTCGTTAGTCCATTTTCCACAGATACTCATTTCCATCATGGACATGAGTGTTTGATTTATATTACCAAGATATTTTCTCCAAAGTGCGGTCAAGTTGTCAGCTTTTCAGTAAGATCTGCAAACCGTCCTGTTCTGGATAATCTGCTGAAATGACCTTGCTTTCAGGCTTCCTCAAATTCGCAACATTGGACTGCGGTGTTTGTCACTTCTATCGCTGTAAGTAACTTCTTGCTCTTGTCTCAGAGACTGACAAAGTAGTTATCCTCGATTCGAAATTAGTAGTCCATAGTAGAGTGCCTTCGAGGCTACCTTTTATCTCTTTTTTTCTGGCCTCTCTAACCGCCTAGTTCACAAGCTGCCCCCCGAAACGAAACGACCGACTATGCCCAATATTACGTTCTAGACAAAGTGGATACGCACAATAGCAGGAACCTGAATACGGCCGTGAATCAATTCGCTGCCACTGTCGGTAATTACGATCAATGAAAATTTTTTTTTGTCTCAGGGAAACCAGGAAAAAACCTCGAAACCGTGAAAAAAACCTTTTTAGCTTCCCAAGCATTGTTCCATAAAGCCATGTTTCGTTTCTGATAGCTCGAATGCGTAAAACTGGCAGGCCCGATCTTCATGATCCTAGGCCGGACGCTTTTTCAATCTGCAACAAAATTAAAGGACTTTGTGAGGTTGCAAATATCCACTATTGATTTCCGCCTGGTAAAGTCAATCAAGAAATAATTTCTCGAGAAATAAAGGCTGAAACGTTTTCTGCCAATCAAATTGGTGGAATAGACTTGAATTCCTACAAACGAGAGAATCTGATTGGTAACGATCACCACCAACAGCCATAGACAATCCTGATTCATCGGTTCCAAGCATGGAAACATCGAATCAGATGGTACAGACCCAATTTTTGCGTTGGTATTTAAAGTTGAGTTATCTTTTGCACGTCATCGCCTTCGTGCCCTTCACTTGCTCCCTCCTCACTTGCTTGGTCACCTGGGCTATTCACTTATTGTTAGAAGTATAATGTGGATTCTCTCTCATCTTCAGAATCCTTTCTCTGTCTCTCGCGATTCATTTCTCGCCATGGGAAGCCATCTCTGATAAAATCTGATAACACAAAGCAGTTCAAGCAAGTAGATTCTTTCATTTCATTGTACTGCAAAGGTCACGAGATCAACTGGCATTTCAGCACTGAGAGTGCCTACTTGGTGTGTTCATGCGAAACACGATTTTGGAATTGCTCTACATGGAAATTCACGATCCAAGTCTAGCAATATTTTCAGTCCAGGACTGTCTTTCATGCTGTTTGGAACGGTTATGTGTATTTGCAGACAAGGTCACGTAATTATTACAGTATGGGACTGGATATTTTGGATGCACTAACTACAGGAAAAATACGCAATACGCAAACTTTCACGCATACTTTTTGGGTATGCAACTCGTGTATGACGCAATACGAATACGCATTAAAGAGACTTTGCGTATGCGCATTCAAATCAAGTAATTTTGCTAGCCGTAGACCCGATTGCCCAGCGGTAGACTAGGATTTTAATAAAGACAACAATGATGTGAATTTTCCAAAAAATCCGGTCATGGTACTCAGGCCTTCAAACTGTGTTTCATAGCAAAATGTGCGCGACGTTATATGATGCGCGCAAAACAACGCGTGGAAGGCTTTTACTAAACGAGGCCATCGAGTCAATCAACACTCAAATAATTGGTAGAAAAGACCCCAGCTTGGTTGACACTGGGACAGAGCAAACAAGCCAGCTAAAAAGGTGCTATTTGAGGAAATACCAGCTACAATTTAAACAGTCCCGCAGCCCTCGCATGGGGGTGACAGAGGCAAAGGCGAGAAACGAGAAATGTGTCGGGAAACAGCCGTCACATTTGTAACTGTCAAGTCACACAGCAGGAGCGAGGCACCCACATCCCAAAGTGCTGAATACCTAAACGCTATGGCACACAGGAACAAAACAGAGGTGCTAGTTCAGCTGTACTTCCAAGCAGGAGACAGTGTTTCCCAAGCACGCTTCTCCCAGAACGTACGATCTGGCCGATGGCTTCCTGTCACTCATTTCCAGTGCCCCCTGCACACCCTCCTCCGTCGACACGTAAGCGTAGGCCGCTGGTTGGCCCTGCTTCAGTTCCATCCCACTCAGCTGGCCAGGCTGATCGTCCGTGCTGTCGACCAGTGCAGGTGACTGGGAATGAGGACCGTCTGTCGAGGGACGCTCATGGTCGGCGCTGGCCTGGCTGACTGATGGCATGCTGAGCCAGGCTTCAGAGAGCGTCTTAATGAGCGAGACTTAGACGGAGGAGGACCTGGTCTCCAGGCTGGCGGCGATGTGTCGTTTGCACTGGCTGAACGTGAGTCGATGGTCGGCCTTTTCCTTCCACCAGTCCCGCGTCAGCTGGTACCTGGGCAGGGGCACAGTGAGACCACACGACACCCATTCCACCAACAAGCTTACATTTTCGGGCACACTAGTTTCGGGGGTCCCATTCTGTTCTGCTCGCTGGCCTGGAGCCACGAGCGGAGGCAGGCGTCGGGCTCGTGATCGGGGTAAGGCCGTCTGCCGCAGTTGGACATTTCCCACAGGACGATGCCGAACGACCAACTGAAACTGGGAGGATGGATCATGGGATAGCCGAGATGCGGGCTGACTTACACGTCCGATTTGCGAGTGTACTCGTCGCTGATGAGCGACTCCAAGGCCATCCAGAATATGGGCACTGGCACGTCGGGCGAGACGGCCTTGCGGTAAATGGACTAAATGCCGACGGGACATGCCGAAGTCGGCTTTTTTGACAATGTGCACCTCGGTCAGAAGAATGTTCCTCAGCGCGAGGTCCCTGTGGATGACCTGAAAGGGGCGAAGCCAGAGTGGTCGGGATGGGGGTGCTACTCACGTTCTGGGACCCCAGGTGCTCCATCCCGTTGGCCGCTTGGTAGGCGTAGTTTAGCAAAGTCCGCACACTCTCGTCGCTCCTCCGTTCGGGAAACTAGAGTCTGCCGCCGCCAAAAAGTGCAAGCTAGAATGCCACTGACCTCGGGATCTTCGAATTCCGACCGATTCTCGATCACATAGTCCCTCAGGCAACCGTGCTGGCAGGACTCAGTCAGCACAAAGAATTGTCTGCGCTCGATGTCGCTCGTGCAGGCGCCGATCAGCGAGAGCACGTTGATGTGCGGTCGGATGTGGCACATTATCTTCAGCTCGTCCAGCAACGCTTGATAATGCAGGGGGATTGTGTGATCTGGAATAAATAGAATCATTAGTGTTGGAACAATAGGCAAAAATTGAGTTGCCGTTCAGCCTGGCTGATAGGTACTTTTCTGGACATGCTCTCATGGAAATACTAAACATTTTGTCAGCTGCCTAACATGGCAGTACCTCGACTGTATAAAGATATCCGCAGGGCTGTTATAGCTGCCAAGTTTGTTAAGGGACCAGGGCAGTGTGGGATTAGATACTAGAACACATCCGTTGGAACACGTCAAAACCAAGGTGATATCTTAGTCTGCAGTAAATGACGGGCGAAATTCAGCTGTGTTCTTTTCTGTAGGAAACATCGCTACAGAAATCTTATCAGCTACCGCTACATAGCACGGCCTCCAGGTCATTTTATGTTGATTATATGAAGAGAATCAAGGGTTAACTAGAATGCCACTTGGCTTATAAAACTAAACTTGGCAGTTATAACAGCCCTGCGGATATCTTTATACAGTCGAGGTACTGCGATGTTAGGCAGTACCTCGACTGTTGGGCAGCTGACAAAATGTTTAGAATTTCCATGAGAGCATGTCCAAAAAAGTGTAAACATCTACCGCCAGGATGGGGTGACGCCCTTTCAAGCGCCGCCTGATTGACCAGGGCCAGTTGACTAACCTCCGGGCACTTTTCTATTTCTTGCCCGCTAGGGATCCGTTGACTTGCCGTCACAAGCGACTGTGTTGCGACCGCTACGAAAGCGTGTGCCCGCGGCAATTTGTGTAATTTGCTAGATGTGTGCTAATTCAACTATTTTCATCTTTTCTCTCGCGTGTGACATATAGTAATGGAAGTATACCTACCCTGGGGTATTTTCACAGCAACAGGTCGACAGTTGCTTTCTCTGTCTTGAAGTAGCTGTAGCAATTGGTGGAATTAATTCTCTCCGTAGCACTTTACCGAACTGACCACCTCTCAGAATGCGTTCTTTCAGAATGAACATGGAGCGATCGATTTCAAAATTCTTTTTGTAAGGCAGTATTTCAGCTTGGTCATCCAATGGAGCATTAAAATCTATTGTTTCGTATATTCGGACGTGGGAGGACCTAAATTCTTGTGCCAATTCTTCAAAAAGTGCCTGAAATTTGAAGTGTCTCGATATTTTGTGCACAGGGCATAGTTCTGAATGCACCTTATTTCGTCTCAAATTTATTCGCTATCGAAGCAATAGGAAGAGCAGAAGTGGACAGATGACTATCAGACATGATGGGACTATAATTACGACAAGTAGGATTAAGTCTTAAACGGTTTTGTCGTCTTTGTCGTCCTGGACTGAAAAACGCCGTCCTGAACTGAAAATATTGCTAGACTTGGATCGTGAATTTCCATGTCGAGCAATTCCAAAATCGTGTTTCGCATGAACACACCTCGCCAAGGTAAACCAACCTAAAAGGCTTACAATAAGAAGAAGAAATTTGAAACGAACGACTAGTCGTGCATAGAGCTACTAGCTGATATTAGCATTCATGAAGAACATTGCGATTATAGCGATTTATAGAGCACAACTCGGCTAATTCCCTCGAAATATCAGCGAAATAGACTCGTCTTTCAAACTCAAAGCAGGGAGCTGGAGATTAGGGTAGGACGATAATGAGCGGGTCTTGACTTAATTTACAATACCGATTGGTCAAACAAAATCCGTGAAGCTCGTGACAGCAATTCAGCGTTTCTCCGCCAATACTCTTTTAACACTGGAAATCCAACTTTCGGCCTAGCTGGTTATCTCGGTTGGTCAGGCCACACGTCCGATAACACGCAGCCTTGGTCAGCGTGTGAGGCAATGTGCAGTGAGAGCAAGGGGGATGATCTTCCTTCAGGCAAGGAGGAGCTGCGCCTTACACTCGACCAAGTTTGAGTGAGCTGCTAGTTTTTCTCTTTTCGTGGCCCTGATAGCTCAGTGGTATGACATCAGGATCGCAAGCGGAAGTTTGCGGGATCAAATCCTGGTGGGCGTGGCACATTTGCACTGAGCAGCGTCACTAAAGCTGAGCCCTCCGGGGTGGCTGGTTTAGGGTTCCAGCCTCAAAGCGATCCCTAAAGCTTCGTTGGTTATCTTACCACGTGTAAGTCTTTTGTTAATTTCTGACCATTATGGATCAAAAATATTGGGAAACCGTGGGAATAAGTGGAAAATTGACGGATTGCAGTAACACAGGTCCGTGCAGTTTCAAGACCCTGACTCTAAGACAATAGTCAGGTTACATATCCAGTGAATAGATTATTTCAGTCTGTTCAGAGTTGTGGATTAAAGCTTTGATGTCACTTGTCTGTAGTCTTTTTTGAAGAAGACATGTCGACATTTTATGGAATTTCGAATGCCTCAAGTATCGGTTACTTTTCATGAAATATTGTTTAGTATTATTGCTACAGTCGAAAACGTCAGCTAGACTGCTAACTGTTGCAATATGAGCCTCTCCGTGTAACTGAAACTGGGAGTAATAGACCCAAAAGTTCACGATGAGCAGGTCTATATATTCAACGTGCAGGATGCAGATTAGAATAGAATCTTACTGTAAGGTTGCTTGTCGTTATGAGACTTGTGGTACATGGTTTGACATAGACTGTCTGACATTAAGCAACCAAATTTGCTTATAAGCAAAGGAGCAGGTGTCTTGGAATATAATCAGCGGTTCGTCGACAAGACAGTATGTAGGTGTATTCTTCCAAAAGCAATGTGCGTGAGCTACTAGAAGATGTATGCGACAGCAAAAGAACATGTGTGCAACGAGCATGGTTCGTCCAGTCATAGCTAATGTATTTCGTCATGTAGACCTAGTGCTTCGACTTGGCTTTGGTCGCAAGTCGATAAGTTTGTCAGAACTAGTGTAGTTATTTGGCATGATATTATGGAATATCATTTTGATATTGAATATACAGCGGAAGACAAAAATAATCTGATGCATAAGAAAAATGGGAGTCTGCAGGATTTCAGGTTTCTCAGCCAATATACCGCTCTTGTTTAGAAACTGATTAGTGGGTTGTCTTACGTAGTTTTTTCCGGCGAGTAAAATTATCCAGCTGATTTTTTATCAGAGCCAAACAGCGGTTTGCTAGTCGTTTGTCGAGCGATCACTCTATCAAGTATAGGGACAAAAATAATCGCACACGGAAGTTTTTATGCACATAAGCAATCACAGCCGATTTATCAGTATGTACTTTGTTGAACCCCTTTTCGCCTTGATGACTGCTCCCACTTATGGCTTCATTGCATCGATCAGATCGCAAATTTTTTCGTAGCTTAGTCGTTGCCAGGCTTAGGTCAGTGCTGTTTTCGACTTATTCTTGGTCTTGTATTGACGGTTGCCCAATTCGATTCGAAGTATATACCAAAAATGCACGATAAAAGTAAGGTCCAGTGTCGGGCTGGAAGAAAAATCAAATGGCATGTGCAATTGATCAGCGGATTGAAACAATTAGTGGTCCTGAATGGGACAATAGTGCCCAGCATTCATTCGGTCACCGATGAAGTCTTATCGGCCATTGTTATTGTAGCGCAAGCATCGTGAAACCGTAATATTGCGACAATCGAATTTGACTGTCTTGAAGGAGATGATTAGGCTGGTTTCTGAAGGCGAGTTTCTGGCACCGAAAATGCAGGCAGGTGAACAATCTTTACGAGATCAGATAACATGTTTATATCAACACATTCATTGTTCATCAAACGAAGTGCGCGCGAAGTGCGAATGCGAGCGGAAGGGAAGAACAGGCTTGAAGACACGTCTTCTTGGACGTCGGTATCCGACAATGATTCACAGGAGGTGTCCAAACTTGCTGCAGGGGCTAGGTTGCTGCAGGGGGCTCTGGTTCCGCGATGCACTCTACTGCGAATACTAGCTTCCGTGACTGGGCATGATTCCGCTGACAATTTCTGTGCAGCAACATCTTAAACTTCGAGCATGTGCAAATGTTTCAATATGTCCACTCTCCGTGGATATCAGAATGGAAATTTGAGTTTGAGTTTGAGTCTCATCGAAAACAAAATGTTAATCTCTCGCACTTAGCAGGGTTCGAACCCACGCCATAGCATGTGTCATTTGATTTCGAAAGCAAGATGTTGGTCCACCTGGCTACAGTACAAATTTCTCTGGTATACCGATATATGATCCTACTAAGACTGAAAACATACAAGCAAGCAAACACGGTGCTACGAGCCTGGTTATGCCCTCCTTGTTTGTGTTCCAAGTGTGCAGTACGTCACTTCGTTGCCATATTTGTTTGTGACCATGCTCTGAAAACGTAAGTGCTTCTCTAGTGGTTCAAGGAGCGCATTGTTATTGATTTAAAATACATAACGCTCCCAACAGACTCCTCTCGCCCAAAAAAAGCCGCTTATCAGACACCAATTTCTCTTTGAGAAAACTCCTCAGCATGGTGGGGTAAAGAGCAAAATGTAGCACGCGAGCAGGGATGGATAGCGGGAAGGTGCCAGGATGAAACTATGGTGTTTGATAGAAACTAGATAGAGCCCTGGATCTGTGTCTAAATGTGGTGTCTGCAGAAAAACCCAGCCTGTCTATCTCTATGGACATAAAGGTACGATTCGCCAGAAGGGACGTTAAACAACATTTTCGAAACTTGTCTGGTTGGCATCACTGAAAATCTGTCGGTTGGCCCCGGCAGCAGGGCAAGAGTTTTGTGGGCATTCAAGGGGAGTGGGCATGCTCGTCTTATAGAGACGGACTGGTTCTATAAGGTTCCCGCTGGCTGGCTGGCTGGCACTAATGGTCTCCTTTCACACCCGCAAGTGAAGGCTTTAATCGTTAGACGTGGGCAAATAATTTCGCGCGAAGGCTTGATTTTCTTGTATTGTTTGAGTTCCGCCACTTAGAGCACCGATGCTTGCCGAATGGCTCTGACTTTGCGGACTATTTCACGATCGATTCTCTTTTTCTCCTTTTGTTGTTTCAGTCACGACAAGGCAAATCTTCGAATGTCTCAGAGATTTCCGATTTTCTGATGATCGGGAAGCTGCTCAAGCTCTTGAAGCCTTTGGCCTTGGCGATTTGTTCATACGATTGACTTCGGTTCGTGACATCGATCACATGACCAATGTCCATAGTCAAATGAAACTTTTAGGGTCGTCATTACAATGGTAGGAAATAAAGCTTCTGGTATTCTACGTCTAAAACGCCTCTATTTATATTCTCAAGGCAGAAACCAAATCTGAACATAACTAGCCTCAGACAATAAAAGAAAACCAGAAAATTTGTAGGTCTGCCACTCATCTTTCCTCTTGTTTCAATGAGTAACAATAAAAGATAACTCAATTTCGATTAATCGGTTATGCTAAACAAACAATTTTTATTAAAGCATATCCTACTTGTTGCTTTCAGTTTCACGAATGTGGGACACATTCACATGTAAGTTCCCGATACGCACTTTTTGCGAGTGTCTAACTATTTTCGCTCTCACTGTAGGTTAACGGATCATAAAATCGCACAGTTTAAAAATTCTACTGTAGTCTATGCGCTGCTCACTGCTGACCAGATGACCAGAGGCCATAAATATTTCGCACAGACTTTTCGCTTCGATTTAGGAACATGCCGGTGCTACAATTTGTGGTTTACTGGCGATATTCGGTTCAAAGTCAAAATCAACCTGCAGTATCTGTATGAGTCTGAGGGAAAAACGGGCACATGAGAGCCAATTTACAGCAAGCTCTAGTTGTAGACCTTTCAAAAATCTCGTAAGCATCAGGAACAACGACTAAGGCTATAATCGCTTTGTATTTTCAGCACCCATACCTTGGAATAAAAAGCTTCGACATAAACTTGGACAGTGTACAATCGTAATGACCAAATCTGCATGACACATAAATTAATTAGATGATTAGATTAGATGATTAGATTAGATACAATAAAAGAATGGGCGGGGTGTTCTTGACGAATTTTATTCGCGAAGTATATTTATTTAGCTCGCAGAGCACGCAATGGTATGCATTTTTGTTCTGTCTTGTGCAATAAAACGTGTAAAGGCGAATTCACATTGGAGACGCACCATCCGACCGAGCCTTGCGTCCAATGCGTCTGGAGCGGCCAGCCGATGCTCCATTCACATTGACTTGCGTCCAGTGCGTTTCGCTTGGTTTGCTCGGCTCGGTCGAAGTTGAGAATTTTCAACTTTTCCAACCGAGCTGCGGCGCTTGTTCGATTTTCGGTGCTCCAGGGAACTCGAAACTTTTTAGAAGTATTATTCCTGCTGGTAAAATATTGATGTTTGGTACGTTTTTTAGCGTTTGTTAGGTGTTGTTTCATGAAAATATCGTAAATCCATTTTATTATGAATTATCATCATATTGTTATAGATGGACAACGACGAGGAAGATTTTATTTTTGCTTGTTCTAACATCTTCCCACTAATGGCTGGAACCGTCCTGTTACAACAACAGCGCCGCAAATTTTGGGTTTATCCAATCTTGCGTCGACGGAAAGAGTTTGGTGAATATCATCGTTTGGTCAATTAGCTACGTTTGGAAAGGCCCATCCATTTTCGGCTGTAAGCTCTATATACGTACAGTTATTCCATAATCACAGTATCTGTTTCATACACCCAGTAGTTCATGTCGATCCAAGGAGTTCTGCGTCATGGGGCGCATCTAGTCCCTCTATCCTTAGGAAAACGTGTGTAAGGCAAATGACTTCTTGGCGCTAATCCTCATTAGCTGAGAATTTGGGCCTTGCGTTAATAACGATGGGGCAGCCATAACCAGCAATTACACTCGGGCATTTAACTCTTTCTAGATATCATCGGATGTCTGAGGTCATTTTTGGGCGACTGGCTAAAGAGTTAACTCCTTGGCTCGCGAAGAAATCTCCACGAGTGCCTATTGAGCCTAAAGAACGCCTTTCAATAACGTTACGATTTTTGGCCACTGGGGACTCATTCCAAACCCTTGCTTGGTCGGATCGTGTCGGACTTAGCACTGGTCACAAAATAGTGTTCGAAACATGTGAGGCAATTTGGGAGGCCCTTCATGAAGACTGCTTAGAATTGCCATCATTGGAGCGCTGGGTCGATATAGCAAAAGCATTTTATGAATTATGGAATTTTCCAAATGCGCCAGGCTGTATCGACGGGAAACATATCGTAATGCAAGCTCCAAAATCTGGAGGTTCTGATTTTTACAATTACAAAGGCACTCATTCGATCGTCTTGTTGGCCATTGCGGACGCTCAATATCGATTAATAGTTGTGGACATAGGGAAAAATGGTCGACTGAATGACGCTGGGATATTTGCTGAATCTGCGTTTTTCAAAGCTTTGGAAAAGAGCGACAATCGCGTGATCCGCCTAGAAGGCAGCAACGATCACGAAGGGACGATGTGTCGCCGTGCACTGTTTCTACCAGCGATGCGGAATCAGATCATGGCTCGAGTCCATCCTCGACGACCGATTCCTCTTCTGAGTCTTCGAGCTTGTCTGGATCGAGACATCGTCGACTAAGGAAATCAAAGAGAAAGACCAAGCGTAATTTAAACTCGAAACGTTTAGATACCCCACGATTACAACCTTTAGACTCGTTCAATGGTGGAATAAATAATGAATTTCGTATCTGGCTTAGGCAATTTGAAAGCTGTATGCACTCTTTCAAAGACACGGTGAAGTTACGTTACTTCGCATCTTGCATGAAAGATAATGCTGCAATCACTTGGTATCAGCTCACCAATGCTTAAAACAAGTCTTTCAAATCTGCTGTTACGGCGTTAGAAACTTATGACAGACCAGTACATCCTGACACGCAAAGGCGATTAATCCAGGCCTGCGTGAAGACTGCTTCTGAGCCTGTCATGAAGTATTTACAACGTCTCCTTGACTTAGCTCGTGGTCTTTATTCCAACGAATCGCAGCGAGAACAAAAAAATTTGTTCAAATTCTCGGCTGGTCTAGTGAAACCACTTCGCTTCGAATTGGCGAAAGTCCTATAATTGGGGAAAGGTCCGCCTGACCTGCAGCAGAAAATTCAACTCGCCTGCTATTACGAATCATATTTCGCTGTGAACAAGCCGTCTTCGTCGATTGCAGGGACTATGGCTACAATAAGTCCACCTGTTAAAAGGTTTATCAGCCTCAATGTGGTTATTGGTGATAAAGTTGCTTTTAATACGCCACTATTCGTTTCAGAGAAAGGCAAATACCAAGTCCTTCTCGGCGAAGATTTTAATCGCGAACGACATCGATTTCAATATCTCACCGACCGTGGTGTTATTCGATACACAGCTGGTGATATCGCTGGTGTCGAGGTTTCATTCAGAAAAGGCAGCATTGTCTTGGGACAAAACAATATGGCAATGCTCACGTACGACATCAAGTTAAAGGCACATGTTTATGCTGTAGTGCCTGTTCGTCTGCCTCCAGCGTACAGGGATGTTAATCTCTTGATCGAACCCGTACACGTCGATTCGAGTCGATGCGAGTAATGATCCCGCGCTGCACTGTCAACGCACGATCGAAGAATTGCGAAAAAATTAAAATGATCAACTTTGCTGGTAATTCCCAAATATTACCGAGATACACGTATGTTGGTTTACTATGAGAGCCCGGCCCATTCCCAGTGGTCCGACTTGATACTTATCGCAACCTGGTTCTGCGCGTCAGAGAAAGCCCTCGGAAAGTTTTGGTTATCCCCCATTCTCGTCCAGTACGATGACATAGGTGAGTACAGCTTCGTTGTTAACATAGGTCCTAAGAAGAGGCGCATGCCAAAGTTCCTTCAGCCTCAGCTACTTGTTGATCCAGAGGTAGAACTCGTTAATCCCACCTTCACGACTGTCAGTGATCTAGAGGATTATAATTCTGAGACATGGCCGAAAAATGTTGATATTGATCCTAATGATCCCGTTAGACAGCAGGCATTATTGCGCAGACTTAATGTCGGCCATGATCAACTTTCAGGAGCCGGTCAAGAGAAACTTCGAAAAGTGGTAGCTTCGAACTGTGATTTTTTTGCGTTACACAAATATGAGATTTCAGGTACGCATTTAGCGAAGCACAAAATCGATACAGGCGATGCTCAGCCCATTATGGCCCCACCTCGTCGTCTAATCGAAAGCCAAAAATCGATCGTAAAAGAAGAAATTGGCAAATTACTCCAACTCGGTTTGATTCGGCCTTCACGCTCGTCTTGGGCATCCCGGATCGTTATGGAGAATGTGCATCGATTTCCGGGCTGTCAATGCGGCGACACGGAAAGATGCGCATTCGCTTCCAAATATTCACGAAATGCTGGATACATTGCGAGGTAGTACTATTTTTCTGTGTTTGATATGACCTCGGCTTACAGCAAAATCCTCTTGGACCCGACAACGGCTGAGAAGACAGGATTAATCACCCCCTGGGGGTTTTGGGAATATGCAAATATGCCTATCGGACTCTGCAATGCCCCTGCCGAATTTCAACATGCATGGCATTGGCCCTGAGTGGCCTTTTTTGGCAATATGTCATGTGTTATTTTGATGATATTATTATTTTTAGCAGATCGGTTGATGAACACGAGTCCCACTCAGCACCTGTGCTTGATCAACTCTGGTATGCAAACCTTAAATTGGAATCATCGAAGTGTTCGACTGGAATGGACAAGGTCGAGTACCTTGGACATTGCATATCGAAAGACTGTTATCGTCCGACAGACAATAAAATCGATAAGATTCGTAATTTTCTGGTTCCCCGTAACCAAGACGAACTACAGAAGTTCATAGGTCTTGCTAGTTACTATCGATGGTTTATCGAGGGATTTTCCTATCGATCGCGATCCCTGAGGCATTCCCCCAAAAGAGTACCGAATTCAAATGGACAGACGCATGTCAGTCAGAACTCGAAGATCTCCGTCAGTGGCTGGTTTCTTAGCCAGTCTTGTGATTCGTCGATTCCTCTTTACCCTTCCGGTTGAGCATAGATGCTAGCAACACGGCTATTGGCGCAGCGCTGGAACAATATGATCCAGCCCGTCCGACGAAACTGTGGCTGGTGGGCTATGCGTCTCGTACGCTCAACTCAGCCGAACAGAAGTATTTTACGATTGATCGAGAATGTCTCGCAATTTATTGGGGCATTCTCCATTATCAGTATTACCTCTATGGTCGTCCGTTTGAGGTATATACCGACCATAAACCACTCCTACAATGGTATAAGGAGAGATCTCAAAGGTAGGAGGGGAAGGTGGTTACTAAAATTACAGGATTATTTGTTTAGTATCACCCATGCTCGTGGATGCGATAGTGGTTGTGCCGACGCTCTCTCGAGATTACCAACTGCCTATATTGTACTCTTCGCAGCACTGCATCCTTATCAACAGTGCAATCGATGTAGTGCCTCTGTTTTGGCCGCATTGATTCCTCATGGGTTCACTTCGACACCTGCGCCTGTCGCAGTGAAAGAAGTCCAGACCTATCGGGACGCCATCGACATGATAGATGCGCTTCCTGCACCAGAATTCCATTTCACGTCTGAGAGTGAGTGTGCTCATGGTTCCTGCTCTGATCCCCGCACTGGATCTGAATTAGAAAGCGACGATCATATCGATTGCCCGCCTGTGAAACAGTCGGGTCCTCGTGTGTACACACTGAACCAACTGCGTTGTGGTGTAAGGTTCGAATCAAGCCACGCAGCCCAGGTACTGGAATAGTTTATTGTACACGTCCACTACGCCGGACCAGATGGGACTCACGCAGGATCAAGGGAGCCAGCTACAAACGTCGGGTCGTCGAGGAATACTGATCGAGACTGACTGATCCCCCGGGCAAGGAGCAGGGCCTTTATATAGGCGATGCCCGGGTCCAAGGACTAGTCATATCAATCCCTCGCATGTTAGGAAAACCAGTCAGCTCGGCCTCTTGGCCTCGCTCGGTCCTGACCAGGGAGGGAGACAAATAGTCTGTGCCTCCCGTGCACACTAGATGTCTGACAAATAGTCCGTGTCTCGTGTACACGCTAGATGTCCAACAAATAGTCTGTGCCTCGTGCACACTAGATGTCCTATGCAAATAGGACAACCACTGAAGGCACCTATTACATTCCTCCCATCGCCAGAAAAGCGTGACCCCACGCGTCCAACGAGGACGGAAGGAGCACACCGCTCTGGGGAACCCATGGAAAAGCATACCGGCGGATCCATGAGGGCCATCAGGTTAATCCAAGAGAGCGAGAGAGAGATAGTGACCAGGACTCTGGTGACTCGCAAGCGAGAAACCCAAAAAGGACATGGAGACTTCCGCAAGAATCCACAAGGCCCGGGGAAGAGAGGCAAAAGAATGCCAATCTTAGTATGAAATAGACCCTCCAAGTGCAGGGCAAGGGTGAGTCCCAGGGCACACCAGAGGCCACCACCACAAGGCACAATACTCCTCCCCAACGGCACGAACAGCTCACACCCGGGTGTCCTAACCCACGCACCAATATCACCGGTTCACAAAGAAATCACACGTACGAACCGTACTCAGCTAACCGGCGTAGTGGTGGTCCTATTCTACGTTGAAAACGGGTGATCACTGGAGCTTCATTGGACCGTGCTGAAAGAACCGTATGTAGTAGGGAAGGGGAAGAGCAGTCCGGAAACCACTGAAGGAGTCCAGACGCCTTGGGAACCTAGCCACCACCCCTGGCGACTAGAAGGCACTCCCGCGTGCGACCTCAAGCGGTAGGCAACATCCTGCAAACCG
>JASANH010001197.1:0-35485 GCA_030248295.1 Mesodorylaimus sp. YZB2_4
TATGTCCTCTAGTGGTTGTTGTCCCTCCGACACCTACAGTTAGACCATCCTGTCGGCGACGCGACTTGTCATGTCTCCCCAAAACTTGGCGCACAGAGGAATGGGCGCCACACAGGAGATGCAGATACAATTGAGTTGGCGCTAAATTTGAATTTGAGAGGAAATAAAACACAGCTTTTATTGTTTTCGAGTTCACTATACGCAACAGCTTTAGAGCAAACGTCGTTTAGATATCCACAAGCACAGACCACAATAAATTTCAATCAGCAAAACTTCCTGAGCGCACTCCGTATCTCATCTGACTGTACTGTAGATATCCTTAACTGATCAACCAATAAAACCAATGCAAAGGTTACAACATTAAAATTGAAGAAAATCAAGACAAATTAACGTTGCCTTGAGATTTTAACTAATAATAAACTCGCTTCGGTTGCATACGGCTCTCGGGTGGGTAGGTGCCAAACTCTCAAGATTAAAGCGCCTTATGTAAAGCATTTTCAAACGTCCAGCAAGGCTACAATTTGAAATGCTTTGGCTCACTAGTAAAGCTCATGACATAAAAGCAAAAAAACGAATCAAATCACTTCTGCCTACGTTCGTGTTTCTCCTTGCATTCTCAACAGAACAATTTGGGCGAACTTTGCGTTGTTTTCACGTCAACACATTTCCTAAAAGGATACTGCGACATTATGCTAAAGATATCGAAAGAGCCGAAATTCCAAAAAGCTTACCAATGAAACCATTCCCTTGCAATCGTCACAATATACCATTTCGAGCTCATCCTCCGCCCACATTACTTTACAAAGTGGTCAGGGCCACACTTCGGATTTACGAGTATTCTTTGCAGGAGCCTTGCAACCGCTCACGTTCCTTGCAGTCGTACAGTCGCCAGTAATTCCTCACCGAGAGGAGGGAGCTGGCGAGAGTAGCCCTTGTATCTGTGTTCGACAATGAGTTCGGCGTTTTTGATTTCCATTTTCAGATCCTGCAGCACAACACACCCCCCAACCCCAGGCGACTAATCGATACTGAACACACACAACAACACACCACAACACCACACACCTACCTCCTCCTACACTACTCATACAAAACCATAACTATTCCACCTCTACTCTCAAAACATCCCTAAAACCCAAATCACAAAAACTCAACCCTCATATCACCATATCAAACATCCATATACCAATTTTTCCTAACACCTTATTCCAAACTATACACCAAAAAAACACATATCTTTTAAAATTATCAATCCCTACACAAAAAACTCTTATTCTTCCACCACACAAACCATCCCATACACATACCCCTACAAAAAACCAACAACAACCAAAACAAATATAATACAAAAACACAACAACACACCAAACACAATCAACCCCAACCACACAAATCACCAAACACAAATAATTCACACCATACACCCACATTACACATTTTACAACACCCACAACCATCACCCCACATACATTCAACACCCACACCAATCATCCTATACCACCACCAAAAAAATCAATCATAATCATTCCAAAACAAAACATTCAAAATCAACCCAAAACATACTAAAATAAATAACAAAAACTACAACCAACCCACCAACAACCAACCACAAAAACAAACAAACACTATCACCCCATTTACAATAACACAAC
Organism: Mesodorylaimus sp. YZB2_4; assembly: GCA_030248295.1. Classification (NCBI taxonomy): domain Eukaryota; kingdom Metazoa; phylum Nematoda; class Enoplea; order Dorylaimida; family Dorylaimidae; genus Mesodorylaimus; species Mesodorylaimus sp. YZB2_4. Next base: position 1,653 of record JASANH010001197.1, read on the forward strand.
CAAACACACAAACATACAACAAAACACATATAACAAAAACAAAATAAAAACAAACCATATCAAAACAAACAAACCAAAATCCACACCCCACCCATAACAAACAAAATAAAACCAAAAACCAAATTATTCAAAACAAAAATTAAAAAAAATTCAAAAAACAACAAAAAATAAAAAAAAAAAAAATAAAAAAACAAAAAAAATTAAAAAAATAAAAAAAAAAACAAAAAAAAATTAAAAAAAACAACACCAACCAAATATAAAAAAAACAAAACTTAAAAAAAAAAAAAAAATTAACAAACAAAAAAAAAAAAAAAAAAAAAAATAAAAAACAAAAAAAAAAAAAAAAAAAAAAAAAAAAAAATATAAAAAAAAAAAAAAAAAAAAAAAAAAAAAAAAAAAAAAAACAAAAAAAAAAAACAAAAACCAAAAAAAAAAAAAAAAAAAACCCCACAAACACAAACAAAAAAAAAAAAAATCGACATTTGGACTCACCAGGCATTGTGGTCATGTCCCTGCCCCTTACTCTCCCATGCTCACTTACGTGCCACCGACGTCGAATAGTGTTGCTTTTGATTCGTCGAACATCGATAGCCGTCTCGCGACGCAAGGCAACTTCTTCTATCGATCTTCTTCTTCTGCCTACATGCTGGAATTCCTTTTGTTTCTGATGCGGCTTCGTCTTTATCCCAACATGGAGCTGCTGGCATTTATTTTTGGATGGTCGATTGGGAAAGTGTCGATGGTGTTTAATACCTGGCTGGATATTTTCACGCGTCAGTTGGATGGAATGATCAAAATGCCCGACCCTGTTGTCTGTCGTAGGCTTTCGCCAGCGCATATTGCATCGATATTCCCACGATTGCGTTGCATCATCGACTGCACTGAAGTTTTTATTCAGCGACCCCAGTCAGCGGCAGATCAAGTGGCAACATTCAGTCGATATAAACATCACAATACGGTCAAAATACTAGTCGGAATTTTGCCTAATGGTTATATTGGATTCGTGTCCGATTCGTGGGCCGGCCGGACCAGCGACAACTACGTGTTTAATCATTGTGGCTTATTGGAGATCTTGCGGCCTGGTGACCAAGCTTTGGCTGATAAAGGCTTTACTATCAATGATGAGTTAGTGCGGCGTGGCATTGAAATCAGTATCCCGCCTGGGGCAACTGGAATCGCCCAGTTCGACACTGAAGACGTGGTTCAGACTAAAAAAATCGCCAATGTCAAAATCCACGTTGAGCGTGCTATTGGTCGAATGAAAACATACCATATCTTAAACGGTGTCTTGCCCGTGAATACCATACCTGGTGTGCCAAAGCTTTTTAGGGCAGTTGCCATACTGGTGAATTTGCAGGATCAGCTAGTTCGTTGACATGTTTTATGTATTCCCCAATATTTGCTTTTGCGCCTTGTTACGTTGGCCCTTTTACTGTACAGGCAGGTATGCTGTATGCGGATGGCATTTGTGTGACAGTGACACGAAAGACATAAACCGACCCCGTCTTATTTCAGCACTGTAGGCAGAATCACATGAATAAAATACCATTCTAAACGCAATAATGCATCGTCCCAAATTTTTTGGTCAAAGTCAATAGTTTCGCGAAATGAAGCATCTTAAGACCAGAAAAACAAATCACTGCACGTAATACCTGAGACTCCCATTTGCATAACCTGGTGCCAATAATACGGATTCACAGCGAGTTGACCCGTTTCTTCGCTGATTTCTAGCACTTCCAGCAGCGACTTCCGTTCACTTTCAGGCAGAGTCCAGGCGCAACGGTAAGGACATTTAGCTTCGATCGCACGTTTCCCATGTCGATTGCAGGTGAGTACCCCGTCCAAGGAGGCACCGAGGTAAGGCCACTCCGAATGAACAATCAAACCACGAGCCGTCTCAAGAACAGCATCGACGCATCCGCCTGCCTTGTGCTGGTGAAGGCTTTCAGAGAGAGCGTTCTGCTCGTTCTCCCGACCATATCTGAGAGGTGGCGCGTCGACCAGGTGGGCACCTTCCAGTTTGAGCAGTCTCGAGGGAGGTAAAAGTAGCCGAAGAGCGTCTTCCTTGTCCTTGACATTCAACGAAGCGAAGTAAGCACGGAAATCTCCATAGATCAGTCGCTGGGCTGGAGTGACAGAGTTCTCGAAACGCTGTACAGCAGCTAATACTTCTCCAGCCAAAGACGCAGTGATTCGATAATGCCTATGTTCGAACCATAAAGCGTTGCTGGATTGATCACGAGTCTCCACTTCGATTTCAGCCGTTCGTTCAGGCGTGAAGTATGTGTAAATCTCCTCAAGGCAGCCCGCGCACTTCTCGTCCACAGTGAGATTCGCATTAGCTTTCCACTCGATGATAAAGCTAGCCAAAGTCCGAACAGTGCACCGCTGATTAACTCTGGATTCGACCACAGCCACTGCGCAATTCTCGAACTCGGTGCCCAATCTTCGAATCATATCAGCCAAATCCTCAACCGGCATACGTGAGGCAGTTGAGGCATAATTTCGCTTCGCTGGCGTGTTCAGTGCCCGCTTCGGATGGTGGTCCAAAATCGACTTTTTCAATCCGAGCTCACGAGACGGGGTCGGCGCGACTTTCATCGTGGTTGACGGTTGGCCCCATCTTTGCGGAACAGAAGTGCACGTCGGATTTAATGCGCCACTATCCGAATAAAATTCGAGAGCGAATAAAGCAGCGAAGACATGCTTGCAGTATCCAGGCAGTCTGAAATTCGTCATAGATCTGTCATAGAGAGTGCAGCGGTAGATTCTTTCAAAAAATGGTTGAGGCCAAGTAGGGAAAGGAACCAACTGGTGTAAGAATAATACTTACCCCGAGATACAGTTGCAATAGGCAGTATAAACTGCGGCCGTGTCCCGATTCAGCGCGATCCACACATCGTACTTGTTGGATATTGTCATGCTGGCTTGACATGTTGCTGAGACGACAGTGCATGGAACGTCTTCGCACTCGTACGCTTTCATCTCTCCAACGTGACCACTTTCCCACAAGGTGTACGCGTTCGTTCGTGTATATCTTAAATGAGTGAGGAGACAGTAAGGGAAAGGGGGGTGAAGACGAATAGGAATATAGAAGGTATAGGTATATCGTACTTGTTCATATCATTTATATTCTCAGGAGCGATGAAGGGATTACGAGAATAATAGTCGATGATCTGCTTGCGTTCGAATATCGATTGATTTCTTGGCGGCCCGCAGGCCCACGACAGGTTCCCGATTGTCTTTGGATCCGGAATGCAAAAATCTGGCAGGCGTAATTTAGCTTTTCGCTCATCTTCGACCAGCCTCGCGTAATCATCAGCATTTCTCGGCTCGTAACCGAGCTCATACGCCACGCAAAGACGTGCGGCTTTTTCCTTCTTCGTCCCAGAGGTCGGTAAGTTGTAGGCTACGCACAGTTTCGTAAGAGTCTCGTTGCTGTAGCCATACCAAAAATCATAATCTCGATCATCATTTTTAATTTCGCCGCTGAATAACATTTTGCACGTCCACTGGATACTTTGGCGAAAGAACCAACTAAGCTAACGTATAGTTTTTCGAGCAGGCCTCGGTAACCTGAAACACTTAATTAATTATATGACGCAAAAATAGAAATAAAAGAAACTTACACAAAATTCTCCATGATAAGACAGTAAAACAACATTTAAATGAAATTTGAATTGGCGTGTGTATTTCTAAAGTTATTATATCTACATATGGATACTATCTAGTTTTCTGACTGCCTAGCAGTTTCATATGTTTATTTTATTTTCATTCGGTGTCGCGACCGAAAAATTACCCCGTGTATCTAGTCCCCCAGGGGATAGAGCTCTTTATACCAAAGTGTCACCGGACAGTCACGGATAAACGAAGCTGTCTGTGCGCTGAATTTTCTTGTCGCCTCGTGTTAAAGCTGGCGTTGTTCTTTAGAGAAATGCAAACATATCGGTGGAGGGACAATAATGAATCTAAATTGTTATCACATTATCGTTCGATATTTCGACGGCAAACAACCCGAAGGTCTTACGAAATAAAACCAGAAAAATTCTTTGAAATGTAAATGGAAGAAGTGAAATATGCATTTCTGCGAGAATCATCTTCCCGAAGTCGAGATTTAGCTTTCCCACGAAGTGCATGTTCCTGACATTTTAGTTCGGTGTGCTTCATCAAGCTATTACGATTCTATGCCCTCTTCAGCTCAACATAGCAATTTGGAAGAAACGAAAGATTGCTCCGTCGTGCTCTTTGGCGGCATAGTGCATATACCACCTTCGACACTATTTTATCGAATGCGTAGGCCTAGTGTTCTTTGAAGTAAGGTTATTGACTGGCCTTTTGATGCCGATCTTTATGAACCATGCTTTTTCAGCGTATGAAAACGTCGATCATATGGCTTTTTGGCCTTACTGAAGTGACTTACTTTAGTTTTAAAATATCGGGGCTTATTCAATTTTGGTCACTTTTGCAGGAGCACGTTGGCCACGATTCTGACATCATCGAACTGGAACCAGGCTCCAGCCAGCTGGCCGAGCAAGGTAAGCGCTGCCGTAACTGCTGTTTATGATAAAGTCAAGTGGGCATATATTAGCTTGTGTTGTGCTGCAGGATCTGAAATGGAAATCAAAAACGCCGAACTCATTGTCGAACACAGATACAAGGGCTACTCTCGCCAGCTCCCTCCTCTCGGTGAGGAATTACTGGCGACTGTACGACTGCAAGGAACGTGAGCGGTTGCAAGGCTCCTGCAAAGAATACTCGTAAATCCGAAGTGTGGCCCTGACCACTTTGTAAAGTAATGTGGGCGGAGGATGAGCTCGAAATGGTATATTGTGACGATTGCAAGGGAATGGTTTCATTGGTAAGCTTTTTGGAATTTCGGCTCTTTCGATATCTTTAGCATAATGTCGCAGTATCCTTTTAGGAAATGTGTTGACGTGAAAACAACGCAAAGTTCGCCCAAATTGTTCTGTTGAGAATGCAAGGAGAAACACGAACGTAGGCAGAAGTGATTTGATTCGTTTTTTTGCTTTTATGTCATGAGCTTTACTAGTGAGCCAAAGCATTTCAAATTGTAGCCTTGCTGGACGTTTGAAAATGCTTTACATAAGGCGCTTTAATCTTGAGAGTTTGGCACCTACCCACCCGAGAGCCGTATGCAACCGAAGCGAGTTTATTATTAGTTAAAATCTCAAGGCAACGTTAATTTGTCTTGATTTTCTTCAATTTTAATGTTGTAACCTTTGCATTGGTTTTATTGGTTGATCAGTTAAGGATATCTACAGTACAGTCAGATGAGATACGGAGTGCGCTCAGGAAGTTTTGCTGATTGAAATTTATTGTGGTCTGTGCTTGTGGATATCTAAACGACGTTTGCTCTAAAGCTGTTGCGTATAGTGAACTCGAAAACAATAAAAGCTGTGTTTTATTTCCTCTCAAATTCAAATTTAGCGCCAACTCAATTGTATCTGCATCTCCTGTGTGGCGCCCATTCCTCTGTGCGCCAAGTTTTGGGGAGACATGACAAGTCGCGTCGCCGACAGGATGGTCTAACTGTAGGTGTCGGAGGGACAACACCCACTAGAGGACATAATAATTCGTGACATCGGCCGCCTAGGGGCCTAGGCATGGCTGGCCATGGGCCCGCACACTTTCTGGTCTCCCTATTCTACAGCAGGGGCCGGCTGATATAAGCAGCAGACGCGGGAACTTCAAAATGCGCGTGTGTGTGAACTGTGAAATGGTCTATACTTTGATGCAATTTATACATATGTATACTTTTTGCAATATACTTGCGAAGATATGAAAGTACCTGAAAATCAGTACTTCGTGAAGGTTTCGCGGGAATAAATCGCTTTTTTCCCCTCTGATCGTCCCCAGTGACTAGTTAAGGTGTGCACACCTTAACTAGTCGCCGATAGCCTAGTTGTCCAAGTATTTTTACATTCAATACCGCTATTTCCACGAAGGCATAAATGGCGGAACTGACAGTGAGCAGCGCGCCTTTTATGCTGCCCCCTCCCCTGGAGAACCCTACGCTTGAGATAAATGAGCGCAAGAAATACGAAAGAAGTTTGCACTTTTCATGTTATCAGTGCAGCCACCACATCATGCTGACAGCCAACCTAAACATAGTTTTTTTCTGACTCATTTGTTCTTATCTTTCTCTTTTAATGTTAACTCGGAATTTTTCAGAAAACCTTTCAAAATCAGTTCGACTGATCAGCCTTACCATGAAAATGCGTTGTCACTTTGAGAAAAAATCATTGATTCGAAGCATAAATGAAATGTGGGCTTGATTCCATTAACAGGCTTGACGCCTAGATAAGCTCTTCACTCCCCGCCCAACACAATGCTATGAAGGCAAAAAAGTTTTTGTAGTGGCATTTTTTCCCCTGCTGTTTCACTCCTAAACTGTTTGGCTTGCTATTCGAGTGCGCAATATATGCGTTTTAGAAAGTCAAGCAAGATGAAGAGTGGGTGGTAGCATTGTCCCCTCCCCTCAGAGCAATATGAGAGTTTCATGCAGCTGTTTTCACTTCAACACCAAAGCAGGCAAAAGCCGTTAGCCTTCGTTTTTGCGGCGCTAATAAAAAATGCTGGAGCGGTATCAAGAGGCAAAAGGGGGAGCTGAGCTACTTTTTGCAAAAGCTTCTGCAACTTTCAGTTTCCAAGGTGTAAAGACGCGGTCGAGTCTCCACGGATTCTACATACGAGTTTGTCCACATTCACGAAGATTCATTACTTCCACGATTAACATGTGATGTAAAATGGAAATCTTATTTCACGCGTCCACTGCAGAAGCCGTATCTAGCTCATTTAGCGAACAGACACGTTGCTTTTAGCCGAAATATTGGTTGCGTGTTCACATTCCTGGGTTCGACTCGTTCATGAAGCCATGCTTTTTTGACTCGTTATAACATCAACAGCGCACCTGGAAGGCTGACTCAGTACTGTACTAGTTTATGAGAGCTCATCTCATTTATCATCTTCTTGTTGTACACCACTTGTTTTTCGAGCTTGGCTCTCCTTCTCGCGGTTGCGCTATCACTAAACATGCACCGTATGTGCCTTTCAGTCCAGCCACACAGACGGGCACGTTCAAGGGGAGCCAAGCAGGAGTTAGCTACGTTTGCCATGGCCGATGATAGTGAGAAAAATTTCCCTCGAAATAGTGTATCCGTGCTCCCTCCTACGCCTGCGAGGCTTGGTTACATTTGCGCATCGGTTGGAAGAAACATCGCCAGGTTTGCGCGCCACTTCATTTTCATCAGTTGTACTGGTCGTGGTGGCAGTCAAGCAGAATACTTGCAGATACTCGTAGAGAAGATGATACGAAAAAATCGAGTCTCCATTTGGATCTTGGGTATATCCTAAATGTCAGACACATATTGATCAGACACCTTGTCAAATAACGGAGCGATAAAAAAAGTTTCAAGCCTCGAAAAATCTCATTAAAAATGCATGAAAAGTAGTTGTTCAAGATATCTGTGTTTTAGTGTGTCTTATATTATTTTTGCTCTTAGATGTTTTTATAATATTCATTTTCAATAATTACTGCTTGCAAGTCTAAGAAGGCTGTTTTCACTAAGAAAGCTACTAGTAGTTAGGCTTCCCACATGTATATGTCGTTCAAAATTCAAATACAAAAATATGGCGATAAGTCTGTACAGCTTAACGTAAAGCTGCGGTGGCACAACTTTGCAGGGGTAGGTGGCAATCGTAGTATCTCTGAACATGGTTCTGGTACGTTGTAGCTGCTGAATCAATGGTTTGATTTTGATCGAATTTCGCTGAGATCCCTTTTCTTTGTGAGAAATGGATTTTCTCACCTAGCTTTATTGCCCAAGCATTGCACGCCAATTGCAAACTGCTTATTTTTGTTGTTCCCGCCCTTTTGCATTTCCCTAATCAAGTTACGGATAAAGTGCCTTCTGAAACACCCAGACATTCACCAACGGCACTAGCACAGGGCAAATGAAAATGACCTCAGTAAGTGTTCATCAGCTGTGAAAATTTCTTCGTTAAATCTCTGAGGCTTCTACTTATGCTGCTGCAATGAGACCAAAAACCCCACATGAAACCATCCAGATAGTGATAATGAGAAAAGAGGCTTACCTGTGCCAGAAATTGCGATGACTCCAACTAGCAGCGGGAGAAATGCCATTGACGAACCAGGTAATCCAACAAGTGAGAGTGGCTCCCTTTCGAATCCATGGTCTTTTATACAGTGCTTTCCGTAATTATCTCGACGATGATTGAGTATAGAGCGGAGCTAGATTTCCAGTTCTTCGCTATCGTCAATTATTCCAGTTTAATTTGGCAGAATATCAATGCACCACTTCAACGAAATGTTTCTGATCTTCGACCTCTATTTCGGTGCTGTTTTTCGATTGCTAGCGTAATACTACACGCGCGCATTTTTAGGGTGGGACTAAGTTGGGCGCATCATTAAGCATGATAATGATGCGAGTCATAAAGGGGCTTCTCTTGTGATGTAAGGGTCATACCTCGCCGTACAGAAATACCTGGCTTGGTGCCCGGCGCTCCTGCGCTAAATGGTTCTGCACACAATAAACTAGCTTTCTCTTTGTTACGATAGACTAGCTATGTAACTAGATAGTGACTAGATAGATTAGATGTGCGGTATTCAGCGAAAGCATTTCGTAAGCATGCCTAGCGCTTCTGAGTCTTAATCGGGCTACCCCTGTTAGCGCAATGTTTACAGATCGATCACGATGACAGTTGATTACTCTATTGTACTTCAGTTGGATGCTTAACTTCGATTGGAAAAATATATTTCCCACACTTCAAGGACATGAGTCGGGCTGTTTGAACAAGTTGTGTGGCCGCGAAGGTTGATATGTTAGTGTACCTGCCCATTGTTTTTACGGCTAAACCCTATTGTTCTCTGCCTCTGCGCGTCTATAATCAATAAGACGCAGCGGGCGTGATTTGATGCCTGCATTATGAATGCCTGCCCAAATCTTGTACCTCGTCTAACATAAGCGGTAGGCCAACAGTTCAAGCTAAGTGCTATAAATAAAACGTTGAGCTTGCTACAGGAATGTACGGAACAGTATGAAATCTTCGCGGTTTGCTCAGAAAATGTCTAAAAAATTTGCTCGACAAGAGACTCGAACCAAGTACAGTGCTGCTTTACACTTTATATTTCTTACTATACTTTACATTAGCAAAATTAGCACCAGGCTCTGAGGATTACTGTAACTTTACACTCTCTGTGCGGCACCTGAAAATGTGCTGCTTCACACTCCACGCAGTAGTTAACATCACTGAAATCAGCTGCAGGATGTGCGTTGGTTACTGTGACTTTACACTCAGTACAGTGCGCTGTCTGTCTCTGTTCACATATGGATTCCCTAGGTTGCACTCTGTAGCCTGCGATAATTTCAAAACTTCACACTTGGTTTGCACAGCCATTTTTCAACATAATGTCAGAAGTAAATATAACAGGATGTCACTAGATAGTAAAAACATTGCACGAAAAAATTCACAAAAATTTTTTCTGCGAGAGCACAAATTCAAAAAAATCAAAAATTCAAAACAGAATGCCCCGAGATCATATAACAATGCACAAAAAAATGCCGATAAAAAAAAGTATGTCTCTGTCCTTTGACGATATTATAGTTTGTCAGAAAAACAAAACATAAAAAAATTCCTTCGACAAAACAAAAAATAATATTTTTAACTTTGCTAGTCACATCACTGGTTTGTGAGAAAAATTGGAAAAATTAACTCGTCAGTCCTTCGCTGCTAAAAATTTAAAAAACCATGTCCCTGTCCTTTGACGATTTTAGGATAACTGTACCTGCACCGGAATAACTGTAGGTGGAACATGACAGTAAGCGTGCTTCGCGCGCTACACTGTCTCTGTCCTTTGACGATTTTAGGATTACTGTAACTACTGTAGGTAGTTCAGGCCGACTGTAGGTAGTTCCATACATGACGATAACGCGCTTCGCGCGCTACTTTACACTGCCTATGCTTAACCATTGTGGCTCAAAAGGTATTCGCTGAGAGGGGTACGCTATTACTACTACTCGGATTTAGGATATGGTCTCTTGGTCACCCTCTGCCCGTCTGCACTGATTGGCACAAGATGGTCCATCATGTATAGCGCAGCGAAGGCTGGACAATCCTGCTATTCGAGTCAATTCGTCCTTGCTGTCTCAAAAAGAAAGATTGCATTTCAAATCTATCCACCATTTCCGCTCGGAGAAAATCCCCCACGATTAGACTCGAAAGGCCCAAAAGGGGTCGAAAACCGCTTATGTTCTCACTTCTGCCAGGAGCGCAAGAGCTCTGTGGCGCAGGAGGACCTTTGACGCACAGTTACTACAAGCAGGCTGCTGTGCACGGAAGTTCGAAGCCTACCACGCTCTTTTCTTTTTTGACTTTCGGTGTAATTCTCAGTTTGTTCAACAAGCATGAATTCCTAAACGTGGATTACCAATATATTTCATCGATCTTTTCCCTCCAATAATTTCAAAAATCCCTGTTCTACTTTTTGCCGCTAGCCAGCCATTCTCAGTTCTTTAGAGATCATCGTCACATTGGTTCGGAAATGGCATTTCTTTTGCAGCTGATTCAAGTAATCGGTTTGTTTCACTCAGGTAGGAGTGAGATCACTGTCTCACTCAGTGAAAGTCTCACTTTCACTCAGGTAAATACAAATTGTAGAAGATTTTAGCTCCAGAAAGCGAGTCCAATATGTCGTCAATTCGTGGTAGGGGGAACTAGTAGTCTTGTACTGTGATGGATCCGCACTGTTCATTTCGGCTTCCTTGGAACCGTTTGTGTCGTTTGCTTCACTGTTGGCTGTCTCCTTGGCGGCACTGGTACTGTTGGCAGCTTCAGCTGCGAGATCAATCTACAAATCACAACCTTGTTCTGCAACTTCCCACTCATCCTCCGAGATATATGCGTACTCCTCGTGCTGTTCGAAATGGTGAAAATAGCCGAGAAAGTTTTTCAGTTGGAAAATGGCCCTCCTTTACAGCTACGTGTTGTCCTCCTGATGGATTGTTTAAATTTAACTGCTGATTATGGCTTCTTTCGTGACTACGTCCTCGATTTCTGTTACCCCTGTTTCCTGATTGATTTTACTGCTGCTTTGGTTTCCTGATCTCATTCGTCTTTGCTGGCTACTTCCTAGATTGCCCCTATGATTACTGACCTTATATTGAATGGTGACAGAATTTTGTCTATCCAGCCAGTTCTTGGCGGCCAGATACATGCGGCAAACGACACGTCGTTGATTGAGCTCGCCACAACAATGACATGCCGCATTTCCGTTTTGAGAGAACAACTGTTTCGCAGTGGTCAGGAAGCGGCATTGGTTGATGGTGTGCCCGAAACCGTGTGGTAGGTCAGTTTGGCCTGTGGAAAAGGCGGTGCATCTGGCCGCCTTATGCACAGAGCAGTATGTGGTTTCCTCGACTGGCCGCAGCATACAGCATATCAGTTGCCTCAGTTAAAAACTTAATGTTGCACAATTCGTATAATTTCGTCTACACGACGCATTATGGCCGATTTTTCTAAATTCCGTGGTGTTTAATGTTCCCTAAAACGAATACGTAGCTGAGAAAATGAAATTCACTCTGGGCCAAAAAGTGAGCTTGTTTCAACATTCAGCTTTGGGCTCGCAATCCGGCGTAATATACGCTTGCTTTAACAGCAAATAAGCACGATTTAGCGAATTCTACGCCAATGTTTCAGGTTTGCTCCGACAATCATCTGGCCTTAGCACCCAAAAAGCACACAAAGACGAAGTGAGACTTTACGGGCCCGACTGTTCAGATCAGACTGGCCTTGACTAGCCTTGACTGGCGTACAGCGTATCAGTTGCCTTAGTTGGCGCCGAAAAAGTTAGTTTAGTCACTGCACTCTAACACAATGCAAGGCGGGACTTGGTTGGCTGGACTTCTCGGCTGTGTTCTTGGTGAGTTTGATCAAGCAGAATCGCTACGTTGTAGAAAAAATGTTGCAGGGTCGCTTACCTCATTCTGACAATAGAGAGATGACCTACAGTGGGGAGGAGAATCCAAGAGTATCTGGATAAACAGTTGACAGAACTGATGAGAGATCTGAGTTCGATTGGTTCTGGCAGCCGACACATCAGAGAAAGGCATTGGGGCAATCCTTACACATGTAAGTCCGAAGGTTTTGTAGATTTGGATTTAAATTGTCAATGTTGTCGGTGATGTCTATTCAAAAAGAAAAAAATTTTTCAGCAGCTAGTTTCGGCTTTACTACGCGTAAATGCTTCACGAAGGCAGCCATATTTGATGGGTGCATATTATTATTGACATTGCCCATTTGAAAGCATTGTGAACATTGTTCGTGACATTAACTGGGGAGGTCACATTTTCGGTTACAGTATGGGACTATGGGATATATGCACCGCCTCCTGAAGGGAAAGTACACAATATGCAACCTCCTATGCATACTATTTTGGACTTCGCAGTCAGCGTCTACAGCACCGAAGACACTTTGTGTATACTGTACGCATACTCATAAGCATGCAAATCAAGTTTGTTACCAACTGTATACAACCTATGCGCAACATGCTTTTCAGAATGTCAAAAAAAGCAGAAAACGCACGAAGTCGCATAATTTAGCTGAATTAAGACGAGCTAAAGCTGTCCGCTCGCAGATTCAAATTTTGTGTGTAGGAACGTTTTTCACAGGCTCGATTTACTGCTGAAAAATAAGCGCATTATTAGCAGTGTTTCTGCAGTTAAAAAGACCCGCGAGTATATGTAGTACGAAAATTAACCCGCTTATCTTGAAACAATTTTACGCAACAGCGATCCCAGCTAAGTTTTATCAGTTCGAATACAGGAAGCAATGCGCAAAGCAACACTGAAACGACAAATACTGACACCAAGCCTAAAATGCAAGAGCTACGTGGTGCAACGCATTATCCACAACCACACTAAAAAAACAAGAAAAAAGAAGTCCGCAATTTCAACCCCACTGATTGTAAAAATTTGGAAAATTCATCCAAGGCTTAGGGTACTAGGACCGCCTGTAACCCTGTGTCACTGAAGTCAGGCAGCGCCCAGTCAGGCTTCGTCATATTTGTGAACCATACCAAGGGTGTGCCAAACGGGATTTCCACATCAGCTATGTTCACATCTGGTTGTTTGTATCCTTTGCCTGCCACACGTTGCTTGACAGCATCAGTCAGGGGTACTTTGTAATCGACGTCGAAATGTTTGGTCAAGTCCACTTGCAGAACATCGCTTAAAATTTCGTAAGTGGCGTCCAACTTGCCTTGCGTGTCCCCTCGGCACACAGGATCGTTCGGATCCACAAATCGTTCCCGAAATCGTCTACTTAGTTCCCGGTGTGCATAAAATCCGAAGGTCTTGTAGATTTGAATCCAGAAAAGCAGCCTTTCGGACAGGTCTATTTCGAAATATGATTTTCCAGCTGCCAATTTCGGCCTCACCTCTTTCAAATGTTTGATGTAGTCGACCTTGTCTGATGGATGCAAATTATAATTAAAATACGCCGATTGGAAAGCACTGTAAACATTGTTCGTCACATCGACTCCAAATTCGTGGGAGAAGCATCTCGTTTGCATATCATGGCCGAACTCGTGGGCGAAGCCCCACAATCTGAAACATATTCATGCTAAAATTAAAATTGATGCTAAAACGACTGGTGTTCTGACAATTGCCGCTTGTAAACCCTGGAATTCTTGAGGGGTGTGGCTCGAGTAGTTGACTCGGTAAGGAGGAGCCAGGACGGTATAAGAGCCGAAGTCGTGCAACTAAGACTCATAACAGTTTTATCAACATGGAAAGTCGCTCACTATACTGTAAATCCTGCACGGGCGAGAACATTTTGGAGTGAGCTCTTCCATGAAGATATTAACTTGGCAAAGTTAATATCTTAATGGAAGCGGCAAAGTGCAAAAACTCAGTTCAACAGGCGTGTGTGACTATGGAGATTAGGCCCTGGGAGTTTTTTGAACTCTGTTAATTTTCTGATTTTTCCTCAGCCAAAATACTTCTCAGTCAATACGCCCCGGGCAATGACAAAAAATCTAAGAAAAAAGACAGATAATAATAAAAGAATGCTTGAAACAGTGTTTGAAGCCGGATGATTAGCGAATTAGTTGTAACGCTGTCACGTACCTCTCTCCCGTAAAGTCGCCGACCACCATGTTCTTGTCCTCTCTATACCAGCCCATGATAACTGGATTGCCAGCAAGTAATGCATCATAAGTCGAGTCCCGCATCCACCAATATCGGCCTTCAGGCACGGCGTGTACAGTTCTCGGTTCAGCATTAAAGTCGTATCCACTGAGAAGGAATGAGTTTTTTATTAACAAATCAAGGATTTTGACACTGTTCTCGACTTCTTGGACTGTAAAGTCCAAATAAGGTTTTTTGATGTCTAGCCAGCTAATGTACTCGCCTTCCGCAAACATCCAGCCTGGCTCATATCCCAGCTCGGTTTGCCATTCTTGTTCTGTCATTCCAAGAACAAAAGTTGTCATTGGCACAGCATTTTTGATAACTGGTGATAGCTCTCCTGTGCTCGTACCAGTAACCTCCAAAGTAATGGGGCCGCCGTACGGGGACCATAGTTTGTTGATGCCTGGATGGAGCACATTCTCCACTGTCACGTATTGAGGACGATACCACGATGTAGCCCAGTATGAATACTGGAGAAAAATGCGCGCATTGATGACGACATCATCCACATTGAAGTCGTCAACTTGTATCGATACATATTCTCCAGGCTTGGCGTACATGCCAGTTTGAACCATATTCCTAGTTCTGCCGTTTTCGTACCCCGTACCACCGGGTTGGATTGAGAGATCCAATTTCGCCCAGGCGAACTCATTTTCCTGCTTGGCTCCCTCATTTTCACTGAAATACGTTATTGGAAACCATCCATCGATATTTTCACACCCTCTGGTTTTCGAGCACCAGGTCTCATTAAAAATGATGTTTGGATACAATTTTTTTGTTAGCAGTTGATCATAGAATCCAGCTTCATATTCTTTAATGCGTGGGTCGTCCTTTAAGACTGGATAGACGAATTCGGTATCTCGAACTGAAGCAGCTTCTTTTTCAACTACTGACACCCAGCCCCATCCTGGTGTGCTAAGTTTTACGCGACGGTCGTGATTAGGATATAGCCGATTGTTTCGAACAAGATCCACATTGAGGTACGGCGATCCTGAGCTCTTATACAGGGCGAAATAGTTGTCTTGGAGTTTTAGAATTTTGATACTTTGTTCTTCAACGTACTCGCCATCGCATGGACCAAGCCGAGCAACGGGTTGATCATCGTGGATGGAAATACACTGCGTTTCGTCGCTTTTCAGCCGGATTTTTGAAAATTCATTTTCAGTTGTGACAAGGAATATTTGATTTGGACTTTTCGTGCACTGGTCCAAATACACATCGCCAGGTTCGCGTGCCACTCCATTTTCATCAGCTGTACTAGTCGTGGTGGCCGTTAGACAGAATCCTTGTCTATAGTTGTAGAGAAGTTGATACGCAAATATCGAGTCACCATTCGGATCTTGGGTATATCCTAAATGCACATGGGATTAGACATGTTAGCACTCACACAAGTGTCTGTGAAGTTTTACATTCCTACGGCTTCCAACCCTTGGAAGTGCGCCATGTTTAAACTGCTCTATGACGCTGGGCCGCGGATAAAAGGACCGAGAAATTTAGACGCTGACGATAAGACGCCATGGTCGGATGTTGATTTTCCCTGTCCGGCAGTTCCAGAACATATATGGTGAAACATGCTGAAACCATCTCGTTTTCCAAGCACACGATTGGAAATAAAAAGGGCAGGGCCACCTTGGCTGCAGCGAATTAGACAACAAATTCAGGAAACGACTTAATTGATTTCGGGGCTTACTGGAAGCCAACAAGGACTAAGAATGTTGACTGAGTGACTCATATTTTGGACTATAGCTTGCTATACGGCTTCATACGCACGTATCTGGTGGGGGTTCTATATTCGCCGAGGTTAGAGCGAAGTGCTGCATGAATAACAGCATGTGATAAAACTGAGGATACGGCTATTATCGTCTCACATCCGAGGAAAGAATTATTAGGCGAAAAAGTAGAGGTTTTGCTTTGAAGAATGTCCCCCAGCCATCACTTCAGGGGCTGTGAATAAAGTGATACTCTATAAAGATCGTTTACTGGTGCGGTAAATATCAGACCCGTGGTAGCTTCTGCGTATAATCGAGGACAGACCATTTTACTGTAAATGTATCTTGAATGATCATACTGTAGCTTCTCATATCGGGCAGTATCCACCAACTGAGAAGGAGCTTTTACAAAGTGAGAAGTTTGAAAGCAGTCAGCGACTCCTGGCACAGACATAATTAACTGTTGTTTGCGGTTTCAGAATACTGTATGAAATATGAAAAATGTACAGCAGTTAGAAATGAGTGCTAGAGTGCGATAATTAGCGCAGCGCATTATTAGAAAATCAAAAACAGCCTGAATCATACACTTGGTGGAACCGCTGTCGAAGAGGTTTTATACAATATACCTTCAGCTTCAAAAACTGAAGGCAAGGCCGTGGTCGAAGCTGCTAAGGGGTTTGTCTCTCGAGCTGGGTGCGCACTGACAGTGGAGGGTTCGACTTGCCCCCAGTGAAAAACGATTGTTGATCCAGTCTATGAAGTGATTATTTGAAACACTGTATTTTTTCTTTTCAAACTGGTTTTGCTCGACTGGGGTCCTTTTGCTGCAAAATCTTAATACCTAATCAACAGCGAGCGAGCAACAACAGCAGAATTTTTCTCCCTGTCGTTTCAAAACCTGATGTTTTCAAATTCACACGCAAGCTCGTTCAGATTGATTATACAAAAGGGATGTAACTGCAGACTCTTGCAGAAGTCGATGTCTCTAACTTTCTGATTGAAGTGCTTTTGATACCGGAGATAGTGCAAGACAGCAATCCATGCTATGATATAAAGGCATTTGTAGCTTGCATACTTGGCAGGTCATAATCTCACGCGACTTTGCTTACGCACCGATTATTATCAGGTGTATGATGTAAGGGTCATACCTCGCCGTACAGAAATACCTGGCTTGGTGCCCGGCGCTCCTGCGCTAAATGGTTCTGCACACAATAAACTAGCTTTCTCTTTGTTACGATAGACTAGCTATGTAACTAGATAGTGACTAGATAGATTAGATGTGCGGTATTCAGCGAAAGCATTTCGTAAGCATGCCTAGCGCTTCTGAGTCTTAATCGGGCTACCCCTGTTAGCGCAATGTTTACAGATCGATCACGATGACAGTTGATTACTCTATTGTACTTCAGTTGGATGCTTAACTTCGATTGGAAAAATATATTTCCCACACTTCAAGGACATGAGTCGGGCTGTTTGAACAAGTTGTGTGGCCGCGAAGGTTGATAAGTTAGTGTACCTGCCCATTGTTTTTACGGCTAAACCCTATTGTTCTCTGCCTCTGCGCGTCTATAATCAATAAGACGCAGCGGGCGTGATTTGATGCCTGCATTATGAATGCCTGCCCAAATCTTGTACCTCGTCTAACATAAGCGGTAGGCCAACAGTTCAAGCTAAGTGCTATAAATAAAACGTTGAGCTTGCTACAGGAATGTACGGAACAGTATGAAATCTTCGCGGTTTGCTCAGAAAATGTCTAAAAAATTTGCTCGACAAGAGACTCGAACCAAGTACAGTGCTGCTTTACACTTTATATTTCTTACTATACTTTACATTAGCAAAATTAGCACCAGGCTCTAAGGATTACTGTAACTTTACACTCTCTGTGCGGCACCTGAAAATGTGCTGCTTCACACTCCACGCAGTAGTTAACATCACTGAAATCAGCTGCAGGATGTGCGTTGGTTACTGTGACTTTACACTCAGTACAGTGCGCTGTCTGTCTCTGTTCACATATGGATTCCCTAGGTTGCACTCTGTAGCCTGCGATAATTTCAAAACTTCACACTTGGTTTGCACAGCCATTTTTCAACATAATGTCAGAAGTAAATATAACAGGATGTCACTAGATAGTAAAAACATTGCACGAAAAAATTCACAAAAATTTTTTCTGCGAGAGCACAAATTCAAAAAAATCAAAAATTCAAAACAGAATGCCCCGAGATCATATAACAATGCACAAAAAAATGCCGATAAAAAAAAGTATGTCTCTGTCCTTTGACGATATTATAGTTTGTCAGAAAAACAAAACATAAAAAAATTCCTTCGACAAAACAAAAAATAATATTTTTAACTTTGCTAGTCACATCACTGGTTTGTGAGAAAAATTGGAAAAATTAACTCGTCAGTCCTTCGCTGCTAAAAATTTAAAAAACCATGTCCCTGTCCTTTGACGATTTTAGGATAACTGTACCTGCACCGGAATAACTGTAGGTGGAACATGACAGTAAGCGTGCTTCGCGCGCTACACTGTCTCTGTCCTTTGACGATTTTAGGATTACTGTAACTACTGTAGGTAGTTCAGGCCGACTGTAGGTAGTTCCATACATGACGATAACGCGCTTCGCGCGCTACTTTACACTGCCTATGCTTAACCATTGTGGCTCAAAAGGTATTCGCTGAGAGGGGTACGCTATTACTACTACTCGGATTTAGGATATGGTCTCTTGGTCACCCTCTGCCCGTCTGCACTGATTGGCACAAGATGGTCCATCATGTATAGCGCAGCGAAGGCTGGACAATCCTGCTATTCGAGTCAATTCGTCCTTGCTGTCTCAAAAAGAAAGATTGCATTTCAAATCTATCCACCATTTCCGCTCGGAGAAAATCCCCCACGATTAGACTCGAAAGGCCCAAAAGGGGTCGAAAACCGCTTATGTTCTCACTTCTGCCAGGAGCGCAAGAGCTCTGTGGCGCAGGAGGACCTTTGACGCACAGTTACTACAAGCAGGCTGCTGTGCACGGAAGTTCGAAGCCTACCACGCTCTTTTCTTTTTTGACTTTCGGTGTAATTCTCAGTTTGTTCAACAAGCATGAATTCCTAAACGTGGATTACCAATATATTTCATCGATCTTTTCCCTCCAATAATTTCAAAAATCCCTGTTCTACTTTTTGCCGCTAGCCAGCCATTCTCAGTTCTTTAGAGATCATCGTCACATTGGTTCGGAAATGGCATTTCTTTTGCAGCTGATTCAAGTAATCGGTTTGTTTCACTCAGGTAGGAGTGAGATCACTGTCTCACTCAGTGAAAGTCTCACTTTCACTCAGGTAAATACAAATTGTAGAAGATTTTAGCTCCAGAAAGCGAGTCCAATATGTCGTCAATTCGTGGTAGGGGGAACTAGTAGTCTTGTACTGTGATGGATCCGCACTGTTCATTTCGGCTTCCTTGGAACCGTTTGTGTCGTTTGCTTCACTGTTGGCTGTCTCCTTGGCGGCACTGGTACTGTTGGCAGCTTCAGCTGCGAGATCAATCTACAAATCACAACCTTGTTCTGCAACTTCCCACTCATCCTCCGAGATATATGCGTACTCCTCGTGCTGTTCGAAATGGTGAAAATAGCCGAGAAAGTTTTTCAGTTGGAAAATGGCCCTCCTTTACAGCTACGTGTTGTCCTCCTGATGGATTGTTTAAATTTAACTGCTGATTATGGCTTCTTTCGTGACTACGTCCTCGATTTCTGTTACCCCTGTTTCCTGATTGATTTTACTGCTGCTTTGGTTTCCTGATCTCATTCGTCTTTGCTGGCTACTTCCTAGATTGCCCCTATGATTACTGACCTTATATTGAATGGTGACAGAATTTTGTCTATCCAGCCAGTTCTTGGCGGCCAGATACATGCGGCAAACGACACGTCGTTGATTGAGCTCGCCACAACAATGACATGCCGCATTTCCGTTTTGAGAGAACAACTGTTTCGCAGTGGTCAGGAAGCGGCATTGGTTGATGGTGTGCCCGAAACCGTGTGGTAGGTCAGTTTGGCCTGTGGAAAAGGCGGTGCATCTGGCCGCCTTATGCACAGAGCAGTATGTGGTTTCCTCGACTGGCCGCAGCATACAGCATATCAGTTGCCTCAGTTAAAAACTTAATGTTGCACAATTCGTATAATTTCGTCTACACGACGCATTATGGCCGATTTTTCTAAATTCCGTGGTGTTTAATGTTCCCTAAAACGAATACGTAGCTGAGAAAATGAAATTCACTCTGGGCCAAAAAGTGAGCTTGTTTCAACATTCAGCTTTGGGCTCGCAATCCGGCGTAATATACGCTTGCTTTAACAGCAAATAAGCACGATTTAGCGAATTCTACGCCAATGTTTCAGGTTTGCTCCGACAATCATCTGGCCTTAGCACCCAAAAAGCACACAAAGACGAAGTGAGACTTTACGGGCCCGACTGTTCAGATCAGACTGGCCTTGACTAGCCTTGACTGGCGTACAGCGTATCAGTTGCCTTAGTTAGCGCCGAAAAAGTTAGTTTAGTCACTGCACTCTAACACAATGCAAGGCGGGACTTGGTTGGCTGGACTTCTCGGCTGTGTTCTTGGTGAGTTTGATCAAGCAGAATCGCTACGTTGTAGAAAAAATGTTGCAGGGTCGCTTACCTCATTCTGACAATAGAGAGATGACCTACAGTGGGGAGGAGAATCCAAGAGTATCTGGATAAACAGTTGACAGAACTGATGAGAGATCTGAGTTCGATTGGTTCTGGCAGCCGACACATCAGAGAAAGGCATTGGGGCAATCCTTACACATGTAAGTCCGAAGGTTTTGTAGATTTGGATTTAAATTGTCAATGTTGTCGGTGATGTCTATTCAAAAAGAAAAAAATTTTTCAGCAGCTAGTTTCGGCTTTACTACGCGTAAATGCTTCACGAAGGCAGCCATATTTGATGGGTGCATATTATTATTGACATTGCCCATTTGAAAGCATTGTGAACATTGTTCGTGACATTAACTGGGGAGGTCACATTTTCGGTTACAGTATGGGACTATGGGATATATGCACCGCCTCCTGAAGGGAAAGTACACAATATGCAACCTCCTATGCATACTATTTTGGACTTCGCAGTCAGCGTCTACAGCACCGAAGACACTTTGTGTATACTGTACGCATACTCATAAGCATGCAAATCAAGTTTGTTACCAACTGTATACAACCTATGCGCAACATGCTTTTCAGAATGTCAAAAAAAGCAGAAAACGCACGAAGTCGCATAATTTAGCTGAATTAAGACGAGCTAAAGCTGTCCGCTCGCAGATTCAAATTTTGTGTGTAGGAACGTTTTTCACAGGCTCGATTTACTGCTGAAAAATAAGCGCATTATTAGCAGTGTTTCTGCAGTTAAAAAGACCCGCGAGTATATGTAGTACGAAAATTAACCCGCTTATCTTGAAACAATTTTACGCAACAGCGATCCCAGCTAAGTTTTATCAGTTCGAATACAGGAAGCAATGCGCAAAGCAACACTGAAACGACAAATACTGACACCAAGCCTAAAATGCAAGAGCTACGTGGTGCAACGCATTATCCACAACCACACTAAAAAAACAAGAAAAAAGAAGTCCGCAATTTCAACCCCACTGATTGTAAAAATTTGGAAAATTCATCCAAGGCTTAGGGTACTAGGACCGCCTGTAACCCTGTGTCACTGAAGTCAGGCAGCGCCCAGTCAGGCTTCGTCATATTTGTGAACCATACCAAGGGTGTGCCAAACGGGATTTCCACATCAGCTATGTTCACATCTGGTTGTTTGTATCCTTTGCCTGCCACACGTTGCTTGACAGCATCAGTCAGGGGTACTTTGTAATCGACGTCGAAATGTTTGGTCAAGTCCACTTGCAGAACATCGCTTAAAATTTCGTAAGTGGCGTCCAACTTGCCTTGCGTGTCCCCTCGGCACACAGGATCGTTCGGATCCACAAATCGTTCCCGAAATCGTCTACTTAGTTCCCGGTGTGCATAAAATCCGAAGGTCTTGTAGATTTGAATCCAGAAAAGCAGCCTTTCGGACAGGTCTATTTCGAAATATGATTTTCCAGCTGCCAATTTCGGCCTCACCTCTTTCAAATGTTTGATGTAGTCGACCTTGTCTGATGGATGCAAATTATAATTAAAATACGCCGATTGGAAAGCACTGTAAACATTGTTCGTCACATCGACTCCAAATTCGTGGGAGAAGCATCTCGTTTGCATATCATGGCCGAACTCGTGGGCGAAGCCCCACAATCTGAAACATATTCATGCTAAAATTAAAATTGATGCTAAAACGACTGGTGTTCTGACAATTGCCGCTTGTAAACCCTGGAATTCTTGAGGGGTGTGGCTCGAGTAGTTGACTCGGTAAGGAGGAGCCAGGACGGTATAAGAGCCGAAGTCGTGCAACTAAGACTCATAACAGTTTTATCAACATGGAAAGTCGCTCACTATACTGTAAATCCTGCACGGGCGAGAACATTTTGGAGTGAGCTCTTCCATGAAGATATTAACTTGGCAAAGTTAATATCTTAATGGAAGCGGCAAAGTGCAAAAACTCAGTTCAACAGGCGTGTGTGACTATGGAGATTAGGCCCTGGGAGTTTTTTGAACTCTGTTAATTTTCTGATTTTTCCTCAGCCAAAATACTTCTCAGTCAATACGCCCCGGGCAATGACAAAAAATCTAAGAAAAAAGACAGATAATAATAAAAGAATGCTTGAAACAGTGTTTGAAGCCGGATGATTAGCGAATTAGTTGTAACGCTGTCACGTACCTCTCTCCCGTAAAGTCGCCGACCACCATGTTCTTGTCCTCTCTATACCAGCCCATGATAACTGGATTGCCAGCAAGTAATGCATCATAAGTCGAGTCCCGCATCCACCAATATCGGCCTTCAGGCACGGCGTGTACAGTTCTCGGTTCAGCATTAAAGTCGTATCCACTGAGAAGGAATGAGTTTTTTATTAACAAATCAAGGATTTTGACACTGTTCTCGACTTCTTGGACTGTAAAGTCCAAATAAGGTTTTTTGATGTCTAGCCAGCTAATGTACTCGCCTTCCGCAAACATCCAGCCTGGCTCATATCCCAGCTCGGTTTGCCATTCTTGTTCTGTCATTCCAAGAACAAAAGTTGTCATTGGCACAGCATTTTTGATAACTGGTGATAGCTCTCCTGTGCTCGTACCAGTAACCTCCAAAGTAATGGGGCCGCCGTACGGGGACCATAGTTTGTTGATGCCTGGATGGAGCACATTCTCCACTGTCACGTATTGAGGACGATACCACGATGTAGCCCAGTATGAATACTGGAGAAAAATGCGCGCATTGATGACGACATCATCCACATTGAAGTCGTCAACTTGTATCGATACATATTCTCCAGGCTTGGCGTACATGCCAGTTTGAACCATATTCCTAGTTCTGCCGTTTTCGTACCCCGTACCACCGGGTTGGATTGAGAGATCCAATTTCGCCCAGGCGAACTCATTTTCCTGCTTGGCTCCCTCATTTTCACTGAAATACGTTATTGGAAACCATCCATCGATATTTTCACACCCTCTGGTTTTCGAGCACCAGGTCTCATTAAAAATGATGTTTGGATACAATTTTTTTGTTAGCAGTTGATCATAGAATCCAGCTTCATATTCTTTAATGCGTGGGTCGTCCTTTAAGACTGGATAGACGAATTCGGTATCTCGAACTGAAGCAGCTTCTTTTTCAACTACTGACACCCAGCCCCATCCTGGTGTGCTAAGTTTTACGCGACGGTCGTGATTAGGATATAGCCGATTGTTTCGAACAAGATCCACATTGAGGTACGGCGATCCTGAGCTCTTATACAGGGCGAAATAGTTGTCTTGGAGTTTTAGAATTTTGATACTTTGTTCTTCAACGTACTCGCCATCGCATGGACCAAGCCGAGCAACGGGTTGATCATCGTGGATGGAAATACACTGCGTTTCGTCGCTTTTCAGCCGGATTTTTGAAAATTCATTTTCAGTTGTGACAAGGAATATTTGATTTGGACTTTTCGTGCACTGGTCCAAATACACATCGCCAGGTTCGCGTGCCACTCCATTTTCATCAGCTGTACTAGTCGTGGTGGCCGTTAGACAGAATCCTTGTCTATAGTTGTAGAGAAGTTGATACGCAAATATCGAGTCACCATTCGGATCTTGGGTATATCCTAAATGCACATGGGATTAGACATGTTAGCACTCACACAAGTGTCTGTGAAGTTTTACATTCCTACGGCTTCCAACCCTTGGAAGTGCGCCATGTTTAAACTGCTCTATGACGCTGGGCCGCGGATAAAAGGACCGAGAAATTTAGACGCTGACGATAAGACGCCATGGTCGGATGTTGATTTTCCCTGTCCGGCAGTTCCAGAACATATATGGTGAAACATGCTGAAACCATCTCGTTTTCCAAGCACACGATTGGAAATAAAAAGGGCAGGGCCACCTTGGCTGCAGCGAATTAGACAACAAATTCAGGAAACGACTTAATTGATTTCGGGGCTTACTGGAAGCCAACAAGGACTAAGAATGTTGACTGAGTGACTCATATTTTGGACTATAGCTTGCTATACGGCTTCATACGCACGTATCTGGTGGGGGTTCTATATTCGCCGAGGTTAGAGCGAAGTGCTGCATGAATAACAGCATGTGATAAAACTGAGGATACGGCTATTATCGTCTCACATCCGAGGAAAGAATTATTAGGCGAAAAAGTAGAGGTTTTGCTTTGAAGAATGTCCCCCAGCCATCACTTCAGGGGCTGTGAATAAAGTGATACTCTATAAAGATCGTTTACTGGTGCGGTAAATATCAGACCCGTGGTAGCTTCTGCGTATAATCGAGGACAGACCATTTTACTGTAAATGTATCTTGAATGATCATACTGTAGCTTCTCATATCGGGCAGTATCCACCAACTGAGAAGGAGCTTTTACAAAGTGAGAAGTTTGAAAGCAGTCAGCGACTCCTGGCACAGACATAATTAACTGTTGTTTGCGGTTTCAGAATACTGTATGAAATATGAAAAATGTACAGCAGTTAGAAATGAGTGCTAGAGTGCGATAATTAGCGCAGCGCATTATTAGAAAATCAAAAACAGCCTGAATCATACACTTGGTGGAACCGCTGTCGAAGAGGTTTTATACAATATACCTTCAGCTTCAAAAACTGAAGGCAAGGCCGTGGCCGAAGCCGCTAAAAGGGGTTTGTCTCTCGAGCTGGGTGCGCACTGACAGTGGAGGGTTCGACTTGCCCCCAGTGAAAAACGATTGTTGATCCAGTCTATGAAGTGATTATTTGAAACACTGTATTTTTTCTTTTCAAACTGGTTTTGCTCGACTGGGGTCCTTTTGCTGCAAAATCTTAATACCTAATCAACAGCGAGCGAGCAACAACAGCAGAATTTTTCTCCCTGTCGTTTCAAAACCTGATGTTTTCAAATTCACACGCAAGCTCGTTCAGATTGATTATACAAAAGGGATGTAACTGCAGACTCTTGCAGAAGTCGATGTCTCTAACTTTCTGATTGAAGTGCTTTTGATACCGGAGATAGTGCAAGACAGCAATCCATGCTATGATATAAAGGCATTTGTAGCTTGCATACTTGGCAGGTCATAATCTCACGCGACTTTGCTTACGCACCGATTATTATCAGGTGTATGATGTAAGGGTCATACCTCGCCGTACAGAAATACCTGGCTTGGTGCCCGGCGCTCCTGCGCTAAATGGTTCTGCACACAATAAACTAGCTTTCTCTTTGTTACGATAGACTAGCTATGTAACTAGATAGTGACTAGATAGATTAGATGTGCGGTATTCAGCGAAAGCATTTCGTAAGCATGCCTAGCGCTTCTGAGTCTTAATCGGGCTACCCCTGTTAGCGCAATGTTTACAGATCGATCACGATGACAGTTGATTACTCTATTGTACTTCAGTTGGATGCTTAACTTCGATTGGAAAAATATATTTCCCACACTTCAAGGACATGAGTCGGGCTGTTTGAACAAGTTGTGTGGCCGCGAAGGTTGATAAGTTAGTGTACCTGCCCATTGTTTTTACGGCTAAACCCTATTGTTCTCTGCCTCTGCGCGTCTATAATCAATAAGACGCAGCGGGCGTGATTTGATGCCTGCATTATGAATGCCTGCCCAAATCTTGTACCTCGTCTAACATAAGCGGTAGGCCAACAGTTCAAGCTAAGTGCTATAAATAAAACGTTGAGCTTGCTACAGGAATGTACGGAACAGTATGAAATCTTCGCGGTTTGCTCAGAAAATGTCTAAAAAATTTGCTCGACAAGAGACTCGAACCAAGTACAGTGCTGCTTTACACTTTATATTTCTTACTATACTTTACATTAGCAAAATTAGCACCAGGCTCTGAGGATTACTGTAACTTTACACTCTCTGTGCGGCACCTGAAAATGTGCTGCTTCACACTCCACGCAGTAGTTAACATCACTGAAATCAGCTGCAGGATGTGCGTTGGTTACTGTGACTTTACACTCAGTACAGTGCGCTGTCTGTCTCTGTTCACATATGGATTCCCTAGGTTGCACTCTGTAGCCTGCGATAATTTCAAAACTTCACACTTGGTTTGCACAGCCATTTTTCAACATAATGTCAGAAGTAAATATAACAGGATGTCACTAGATAGTAAAAACATTGCACGAAAAAATTCACAAAAATTTTTTCTGCGAGAGCACAAATTCAAAAAAATCAAAAATTCAAAACAGAATGCCCCGAGATCATATAACAATGCACAAAAAAATGCCGATAAAAAAAAGTATGTCTCTGTCCTTTGACGATATTATAGTTTGTCAGAAAAACAAAACATAAAAAAATTCCTTCGACAAAACAAAAAATAATATTTTTAACTTTGCTAGTCACATCACTGGTTTGTGAGAAAAATTGGAAAAATTAACTCGTCAGTCCTTCGCTGCTAAAAATTTAAAAAACCATGTCCCTGTCCTTTGACGATTTTAGGATAACTGTACCTGCACCGGAATAACTGTAGGTGGAACATGACAGTAAGCGTGCTTCGCGCGCTACACTGTCTCTGTCCTTTGACGATTTTAGGATTACTGTAACTACTGTAGGTAGTTCAGGCCGACTGTAGGTAGTTCCATACATGACGATAACGCGCTTCGCGCGCTACTTTACACTGCCTATGCTTAACCATTGTGGCTCAAAAGGTATTCGCTGAGAGGGGTACGCTATTACTACTACTCGGATTTAGGATATGGTCTCTTGGTCACCCTCTGCCCGTCTGCACTGATTGGCACAAGATGGTCCATCATGTATAGCGCAGCGAAGGCTGGACAATCCTGCTATTCGAGTCAATTCGTCCTTGCTGTCTCAAAAAGAAAGATTGCATTTCAAATCTATCCACCATTTCCGCTCGGAGAAAATCCCCCACGATTAGACTCGAAAGGCCCAAAAGGGGTCGAAAACCGCTTATGTTCTCACTTCTGCCAGGAGCGCAAGAGCTCTGTGGCGCAGGAGGACCTTTGACGCACAGTTACTACAAGCAGGCTGCTGTGCACGGAAGTTCGAAGCCTACCACGCTCTTTTCTTTTTTGACTTTCGGTGTAATTCTCAGTTTGTTCAACAAGCATGAATTCCTAAACGTGGATTACCAATATATTTCATCGATCTTTTCCCTCCAATAATTTCAAAAATCCCTGTTCTACTTTTTGCCGCTAGCCAGCCATTCTCAGTTCTTTAGAGATCATCGTCACATTGGTTCGGAAATGGCATTTCTTTTGCAGCTGATTCAAGTAATCGGTTTGTTTCACTCAGGTAGGAGTGAGATCACTGTCTCACTCAGTGAAAGTCTCACTTTCACTCAGGTAAATACAAATTGTAGAAGATTTTAGCTCCAGAAAGCGAGTCCAATATGTCGTCAATTCGTGGTAGGGGGAACTAGTAGTCTTGTACTGTGATGGATCCGCACTGTTCATTTCGGCTTCCTTGGAACCGTTTGTGTCGTTTGCTTCACTGTTGGCTGTCTCCTTGGCGGCACTGGTACTGTTGGCAGCTTCAGCTGCGAGATCAATCTACAAATCACAACCTTGTTCTGCAACTTCCCACTCATCCTCCGAGATATATGCGTACTCCTCGTGCTGTTCGAAATGGTGAAAATAGCCGAGAAAGTTTTTCAGTTGGAAAATGGGCCTCCTTTACAGCTACGTGTTGTCCTCCTGATGGATTGTTTAAATTTAACTGCTGATTATGGCTTCTTTCGTGACTACGTCCTCGATTTCTGTTACCCCTGTTTCCTGATTGATTTTACTGCTGCTTTGGTTTCCTGATCTCATTCGTCTTTGCTGGCTACTTCACTTCCTGATTGCCCCTATGATTACTGACCTTATATTCTGAATGGTGACAGAATTTTGTCTATCCAGCCAGTTCTTGACGGCCAGATACATGCGGCAAACGACACGTAGTTGCTCATTGAGCTCGCCACAACAATGACATGCCGCATTTCCGTTAAAGAAGAGAACAACTGTTTCGCACAAGTGGTCAGGAAGCGGCATTGGTTGATGGTGTGCCCGAAACCGTCCGGTAGGTCAGTTTGGCCTGTGGAAAAGGCGGTGCATCTGGCCGCCTTATGCACAGAGCAGTATGTGGTTTCCTCGACTGGCCGCAGCATACAGCATATCAGTTGCCTCAGTTAAAAACTTAATGTTGCACAATTCGTATAATTTCGTCTACACGACGCATTATGGCCGATTTTTCTAAATTCCGTGGTGTTTAATGTTCCCTAAAACGAATACGTAGCTGAGAAAATGAAATTCACTCTGGGCCAAAAAGTGAGCTTGTTTCAACATTCAGCTTTGGGCTCGCAATCCGGCGTAATATACGCTTGCTTTAACAGCAAATAAGCACGATTTAGCGAATTCTACGCCAATGTTTCAGGTTTGCTCCGACAATCATCTGGCCTTAGCACCCAAAAAGCACACAAAGACGAAGTGAGACTTTACGGGCCCGACTGTTCAGATCAGACTGGCCTTGACTAGCCTTGACTGGCGTACAGCGTATCAGTTGCCTTAGTTAGCGCCGAAAAAGTTAGTTTAGTCACTGCACTCTAACACAATGCAAGGCGGGACTTGGTTGGCTGGACTTCTCGGCTGTGTTCTTGGTGAGTTTGATCAAGCAGAATCGCTACGTTGTAGAAAAAATGTTGCAGGGTCGCTTACCTCATTCTGACAATAGAGAGATGACCT
The DNA here is from genome assembly GCA_030248295.1 of Mesodorylaimus sp. YZB2_4. Taxonomy (NCBI): domain Eukaryota; kingdom Metazoa; phylum Nematoda; class Enoplea; order Dorylaimida; family Dorylaimidae; genus Mesodorylaimus; species Mesodorylaimus sp. YZB2_4. The sequence goes on from JASANH010001197.1 coordinate 30,869, forward strand.
ACAGTGGGGAGGAGAATCCAAGAGTATCTGGATAAACAGTTGACAGAACTGATGAGAGATCTGAGTTCGATTGGTTCTGGCAGCCGACACATCAGAGAAAGGCATTGGGGCAATCCTTACACATGTAAGTCCGAAGGTTTTGTAGATTTGGATTTAAATTGTCAATGTTGTCGGTGATGTCTATTCAAAAAGAAAAAAATTTTTCAGCAGCTAGTTTCGGCTTTACTACGCGTAAATGCTTCACGAAGGCAGCCATATTTGATGGGTGCATATTATTATTGACATTGCCCATTTGAAAGCATTGTGAACATTGTTCGTGACATTAACTGGGGAGGTCACATTTTCGGTTACAGTATGGGACTATGGGATATATGCACCGCCTCCTGAAGGGAAAGTACACAATATGCAACCTCCTATGCATACTATTTTGGACTTCGCAGTCAGCGTCTACAGCACCGAAGACACTTTGTGTATACTGTACGCATACTCATAAGCATGCAAATCAAGTTTGTTACCAACTGTATACAACCTATGCGCAACATGCTTTTCAGAATGTCAAAAAAAGCAGAAAACGCACGAAGTCGCATAATTTAGCTGAATTAAGACGAGCTAAAGCTGTCCGCTCGCAGATTCAAATTTTGTGTGTAGGAACGTTTTTCACAGGCTCGATTTACTGCTGAAAAATAAGCGCATTATTAGCAGTGTTTCTGCAGTTAAAAAGACCCGCGAGTATATGTAGTACGAAAATTAACCCGCTTATCTTGAAACAATTTTACGCAACAGCGATCCCAGCTAAGTTTTATCAGTTCGAATACAGGAAGCAATGCGCAAAGCAACACTGAAACGACAAATACTGACACCAAGCCTAAAATGCAAGAGCTACGTGGTGCAACGCATTATCCACAACCACACTAAAAAAACAAGAAAAAAGAAGTCCGCAATTTCAACCCCACTGATTGTAAAAATTTGGAAAATTCATCCAAGGCTTAGGGTACTAGGACCGCCTGTAACCCTGTGTCACTGAAGTCAGGCAGCGCCCAGTCAGGCTTCGTCATATTTGTGAACCATACCAAGGGTGTGCCAAACGGGATTTCCACATCAGCTATGTTCACATCTGGTTGTTTGTATCCTTTGCCTGCCACACGTTGCTTGACAGCATCAGTCAGGGGTACTTTGTAATCGACGTCGAAATGTTTGGTCAAGTCCACTTGCAGAACATCGCTTAAAATTTCGTAAGTGGCGTCCAACTTGCCTTGCGTGTCCCCCTCGGCACACAGGATCGTTCGGATCCACAAATCGTTCCCGAAATCGTCTACTTAGTTCCCGGTGTGCATAAAATCCGAAGGTCTTGTAGATTTGAATCCAGAAAAGCAGCCTTTCGGACAGGTCTATTTCGAAATATGATTTTCCAGCTGCCAATTTCGGCCTCACCTCTTTCAAATGTTTGATGTAGTCGACCTTGTCTGATGGATGCAAATTATAATTAAAATACGCCGATTGGAAAGCACTGTAAACATTGTTCGTCACATCGACTCCAAATTCGTGGGAGAAGCATCTCGTTTGCATATCATGGCCGAACTCGTGGGCGAAGCCCCACAATCTGAAACATATTCATGCTAAAATTAAAATTGATGCTAAAACGACTGGTGTTCTGACAATTGCCGCTTGTAAACCCTGGAATTCTTGAGGGGTGTGGCTCGAGTAGTTGACTCGGTAAGGAGGAGCCAGGACGGTATAAGAGCCGAAGTCGTGCAACTAAGACTCATAACAGTTTTATCAACATGGAAAGTCGCTCACTATACTGTAAATCCTGCACGGGCGAGAACATTTTGGAGTGAGCTCTTCCATGAAGATATTAACTTGGCAAAGTTAATATCTTAATGGAAGCGGCAAAGTGCAAAAACTCAGTTCAACAGGCGTGTGTGACTATGGAGATTAGGCCCTGGGAGTTTTTTGAACTCTGTTAATTTTCTGATTTTTCCTCAGCCAAAATACTTCTCAGTCAATACGCCCCGGGCAATGACAAAAAATCTAAGAAAAAAGACAGATAATAATAAAAGAATGCTTGAAACAGTGTTTGAAGCCGGATGATTAGCGAATTAGTTGTAACGCTGTCACGTACCTCTCTCCCGTAAAGTCGCCGACCACCATGTTCTTGTCCTCTCTATACCAGCCCATGATAACTGGATTGCCAGCAAGTAATGCATCATAAGTCGAGTCCCGCATCCACCAATATCGGCCTTCAGGCACGGCGTGTACAGTTCTCGGTTCAGCATTAAAGTCGTATCCACTGAGAAGGAATGAGTTTTTTATTAACAAATCAAGGATTTTGACACTGTTCTCGACTTCTTGGACTGTAAAGTCCAAATAAGGTTTTTTGATGTCTAGCCAGCTAATGTACTCGCCTTCCGCAAACATCCAGCCTGGCTCATATCCCAGCTCGGTTTGCCATTCTTGTTCTGTCATTCCAAGAACAAAAGTTGTCATTGGCACAGCATTTTTGATAACTGGTGATAGCTCTCCTGTGCTCGTACCAGTAACCTCCAAAGTAATGGGGCCGCCGTACGGGGACCATAGTTTGTTGATGCCTGGATGGAGCACATTCTCCACTGTCACGTATTGAGGACGGTACCACGATGTAGCCCAGTATGAATACTGGAGAAAAATGCGCGCATTGATGACGACATCATCCACATTGAAGTCGTCAACTTGTATCGATACATATTCTCCAGGCTTGGCGTACATGCCAGTTTGAACCATATTCCTAGTTCTGCCGTTTTCATACCCCGTACCACCGGGTTGGATTGAGAGATCCAATTTCGCCCAGGCGAACTCATTTTCCTGCTTGGCTCCCTCATTTTCACTGAAATACGTTATTGGAAACCATCCATCGATATTTTCACACCCTCTGGTTTACGAGCACCAGGTCTCATTAAAAATGATGTTTGGATACAATTTTTTTGTTAGCAGTTGATCATAGAATCCAGCTTCATATTCTTTAATGCGTGGGTCGTCCTTTAAGACTGGATAGACGAATTCGGTATCTCGAACTGAAGCAGCTTCTTTTTCAACTACTGACACCCAGCCCCATCCTGGTGTGCTAAGTTTTACGCGACGGTCGTGATTAGGATATAGCCGATTGTTTCGAACAAGATCCACATTGAGGTACGGCGATCCTGAGCTCTTATACAGGGCGAAATAGTTGTCTTGGAGTTTTAGAATTTTGATACTTTGTTCTTCAACGTACTCGCCATCGCATGGACCAAGCCGAGCAACGGGTTGATCATCGTGGATGGAAATACACTGCGTTTCGTCGCTTTTCAGCCGGATTTTTGAAAATTCATTTTCAGTTGTGACAAGGAATATTTGATTTGGACTTTTCGTGCACTGGTCCAAATACACATCGCCAGGTTCGCGTGCCACTCCATTTTCATCAGCTGTACTAGTCTTGGTGGCCGTTAGACAGAATCCTTGTCTATAGTTGTAGAGAAGTTGATACGCAAATATCGAGTCACCATTCGGATCTTGGGTATATCCTAAATGCACATGGGATTAGACATGTTAGCACTCACACAAGTGTCTGTGAAGTTTTACATTCCTACGGCTTCCAACCCTTGGAAGTGCGCCATGTTTAAACTGCTCTATGACGCTGGGCCGCGGATAAAAGGACCGAGAAATTTAGACGCTGACGATAAGACGCCATGGTCGGATGTTGATTTTCCCTGTCCGGCAGTTCCAGAACATATATGGTGAAACATGCTGAAACCATCTCGTTTTCCAAGCACACGATTGGAAATAAAAAGGGCAGGGCCACCTTGGCTGCAGCGAATTAGACAACAAATTCAGGAAACGACTTAATTGATTTCGGGGCTTACTGGAAGCCAACAAGGACTAAGAATGTTGACTGAGTGACTCATATTTTGGACTATAGCTTGCTATACGGCTTCATACGCACGTATCTGGTTGGGGTTCTATATTCGCCGAGGTTAGAGCGAAGTGCTGCATGAATAACAGCATGTGATAAAACTGAGGATACGGCTATTATCGTCTCACATCCGAGGAAAGAATTATTAGGCGAAAAAGTAGAGGTTTTGCTTTGAAGAATGTCCCCCAGCCATCACTTCAGGGGCTGTGAATAAAGTGATACTCTATAAAGATCGTTTACTGGTGCGGTAAATATCAGACCCGTGGTAGCTTCTGCGTATAATCGAGGACAGACCATTTTACTGTAAATGTATCTTGAATGATCATACTGTAGCTTCTCATATCGGGCAGTATCCACCAACTGAGAAGGAGCTTTTACAAAGTGAGAAGTTTGAAAGCAGTCAGCGACTCCTGGCACAGACATAATTAACTGTTGTTTGCGGTTTCAGAATACTGTATGAAATATGAAAAATGTACAGCAGTTAGAAATGAGTGCTAGAGTGCGATAATTAGCGCAGCGCATTATTAGAAAATCAAAAACAGCCTGAATCATACACTTGGTGGAACCGCTGTCGAAGAGGTTTTATACAATATACCTTCAGCTTCAAAAACTGAAGGCAAGGCCGTGGTCGAAGCTGCTAAGGGGTTTGTCTCTCGAGCTGGGTGCGCACTGACAGTGGAGGGTTCGACTTG
>JASANH010000803.1:0-35421 GCA_030248295.1 Mesodorylaimus sp. YZB2_4
AATCTGAAAACAATCATAAGTGCACGTTTTTCGAGCTTGCTCATTTGTAAAGCTGGTCCAGCTCACGACTACTACAGGACTTAAACTTGGCGCATTGATTTACGAAAAATGACATATTCGACTTGACACAGCACCCACTTTTACAATCATCAGCATATACTCCCAACAATCATACAGATATGAATCTAACAACAATCATAAGTTCACATTTTCCGAGCTTGCTTATCCGTAAAGCTGGTCCAGCGACACACAGGACTTAAACTTGGCGCATTGATTTACGAAAAATGACATATTCGACTTGACACAGCGTCCACTTTGTCAATCACCAGCATATACTCCCATCAATCATACAGATATGAATCTAACAACAATCATAAGTGCACATTTTCCGAGCTTGCTCATCTGTAAAGCTGGTCCAGCGCACGACTCATACAGGATATATACTCGGCGCACTAGCTCCAAAATCTGAACACAATCATAAGTGCACGTTTTTCGAGCTTGCCCATCTGTAACGCTGATCCAGCTCACGACTACTACAGGACATAATTTTGGCGCATTGATTAACGAAAAATGACATATTAGACTCGACACAGCATCCACTTTTCCAATCATCAGCATATTCTCCAACCAATCATACAGATATGAATCTGAAAACAATTATGTGTGCACGTTTTTCGAGCTTGCTCATCTGTGAAGCTGGTCCAGCTCACGACTACTACAAGACTTAAACTCGGCGCACTGATTCACAGAAAATGACATATTTGACCTGACACAGCACCTGGTTTCTCAATTATCAGCATATGCTCCCACCAATCATACAGATATGAATCTGAAAACAATCGAAAGTGCACGTTTTTCGAGCTTGCTCATCTCTAAAGCCGGTCAAGCTCATGACAACTACAGGACTTCAACTTGGCACACTGATTCACAAAAAATGACATATTCGACTGGACACAGCACCTAGTTTTTCAATCATTAGCATATGATACGACCAATCATACAAATTTAAATCCAAAAACAATTATAGCTGCACGTTTTTCGAGTTCGCTTTCCTGTATATCTGGTCCAGCGCACGACTTATACAAAACTTTTACTTGGCGCACTAACTCTGAAATCTGGAAACAATCATAGGTGCACATTTTCCGACTTTGCTTATCTGTATATCTGGTCCAGCGCACGACTACTACAGGACACAAACTTGCCGCATTAATTCACAAAAAATGACATATTCGACTTGACACAGCACCTACTTTTTTAATCATCAGCATATTCTCCAATTCATCATACAGATATGAATCTGAAAAAACAATCATAAGTGCACGTTTTTTCAAGCTTGACCATCTGTATAGCTGCTCCAGCTCACGACTACTACAGGACTTAAACTTGGCACACTGATTCACAAAAAAATGACATATCTGACCTGACACAGCACTTACTTTCTTAATCATCAGCATATTCTCCAACCAATCATACAGATATGAATCTGAAAAAACAATCATTAGTGCACGTTTTTTCGAGCTTGACTATCTGTATAGCTGCTCCAGCTCACGACTTTTACAGGACTTAAACTTGGCAAACTGATTCACAAAAAATGACATATCCGACTTGATACAGCATTTAGTTTTTTAATTATCAGCATATGATACCACCAATCATACAAATTCAAATCTAAAAACAATCATAGGTGCACGTTTTCCGACTTTGCTTATCTGTATATCTAGTCCAGCTCACGACTACTACAGGACTTAAACTTGGCGCATTGATTTACCAAAAATGACATATTCGACTTGACACAGCCCCCTACTTTTTCAATCATCAGCATATACTCCCATCAATCATACAGATATGAATCTAACAACAATCATAAGTGCACATTTTCCGAGCTTGCTCATCTGTAAAGCTGGTCCAGCGCACGACTTATACAGAATATATACTTGGCGCACTAACTCTGAAATCTAAAAAACAATTATAAGTGCACGTTTTTCGAGCTTGCCCATCTGTAAAACTGGTCTAGCTCACGACTACTACAGGACATAAACTTGGCGCATTGATTTACGGAAAATGACATATTAGACTTGACACAGCACCTACTTTTCCAATCATCAGCATATTCTCCAACCAATCATACAGATATGAATCTGAAAAAACAATCATAAGTGCACGTTTTCTCGAGCTTGACCATCTGTATAGCTGGTCCAGCTCACGACTACTACAGGACTTGCTCTTGGCACACTGATTCACAAAAAAATGACATATTCGACTTGACACAGCCTTCACTCTTTCAATCATCAGCATATTCTCCAACCAATCATACAGATATGAATCTGAAAACAATTATAAGTGCACGTTTTTCGAGCTTGCCCATCTGTAACGCTGGTCTAGCTCACGACTAGTACAGGACTTAAACTTGGCGCACTGATTCACAAAAAATGACATATTCGACTTGACACAGCACCTAGTTTTTCAATCATCAGCATATGCTCCCACCAATCATACAGATATGAATCTGAAAACAATCATAAGTGCACGTTTTTCGAGCTTGCTCATCTGTATAGCTGGTCAAGCTCACGACTACTACAGGACTTATACTTGGCGCACTGATTCACAAAAAATGATATATTCCACTTGACAAAGCACCTACTTTTTCAATCATCAGCATATGCTCCCACCAATCATACAGATATGAATCTGAAAAAACAATCATAAGTGCACGTTTTTCGAGCTTGCTCATATGTAAAGCTGGTCCAGCTCACGACTACTACAGGACTTGAACTTGGCGCACTGATTCACAAAAAATGACATATTCGACTTGACACAGCACCACTTTTTCAATCATCAGCATATGCTCCCACCAATCATACAGATATGAATCTGAAAACAATTAGTGCACGTTTTTCAGGTTTTAGCTTGCCCATCTTTACAGCTGGTCCAGCTCAGCGACTCTCCAACACTTATACTTGCTGCTTCGTTTAGACATATGTCATTTTTTGTGAATCTAGCATGTGCCCCAAGTCACGTCTTGTAGTAAGTCGTGAGCTGGACCAGCTTCTACAGATGAGCAAGCTCGAAAAACGTGCACTTATAATTGTTTTCAGATTCATATCTGTATGATTGGTGGGAGCATATGCTGATGATTGAAAAATTAGGTGCTGTGTCAAGTCGAATATGTCATTTTTCGTGAATCAATGCGCCAAGTTTAACTCCTGTAGTAGTCGTGAGCTGGACCACCTTTACAGATAAGCAAGCTCGAAAAACGTGCACTTATGATTGTTTTCAGATTCATATCTGTATGATCGGTAGGAGCATATGCTGATGATTGAAAAAATATGTGCTGTGTCAGGTCGAATATGTCATTTTTTTGTGAATCAGTGCGCCAAGTTAAAGTCCTGTAGTAGTCGTGAGCTAGACCAGCTATACAGATGAGCAAGCTCGAAAAACGTGCACTTATGATTGTTTTCAGATTCATATCTGTATGATTGGTGAGAGCATATGCTGATGATTAAAAGAGTAGGTGCTGTGTCAAGTCGAATATGTCATTTTCGTGAATTAGTGCGCCAAGTTAAAGTCCTGTAGTAGTCGTGAGCTGGACCAGCTATACAGATGAGCAAGCTCGAAAAACGTGCACTTATGATTTTTGTTTTCATGATTCATTTTGATCTTTATTGATTAGTGGGAGCATATGCTAATGATTGCCAAAAACTAGGTGCTGTGTTCAGTCGAATATGTCATTTTTTTGTTCATTTAAGTTTTCGCGTAATAAGTTCTGTATAAGTCGTGCGCTGGACCAGCTATACAGATAAGCAAGCTCGAAAAACGTGCACTTATGATTGTTTTCAGATTCATATCTGTATGATTGGTTGGGTAGCATATGCTGATGATTGAAAAACTAGATGCTGTGTCAGGTCAAATATGTCATTTTTTGTGAATCAGTGCGCCAAGTTCAAGTCCTGTAGTAGTCGTGAGCTAGACCAAGTTTTCACAGATGGGCAAGCCAAAAAAACGTGCACGTATGATTGTTTCCAGATTCATATCTGTATGATTAGTGGGAGCATATGGTGATGATTAAAAAAGTAGGTGCTGTGTCAAGTCGAATATGTCATTTTTTTGTGAATCAGTTTTGCGCCAAGATCAAGTCTTGTAGTAGTCGTGCGCTGGACCAGCTTCACAGATAAGCAAGCTCAAAAAACGTGCACTTATGATTGTTTTCAGTTCCATATCTGTATGATTGGTGAGAGCATATGCTGATGATTGTAGCGGTAGGTGCTGTGTCAAGTCGAATATGTCATTTTTTGTGAATCAGTGTGCCAAGTTTAAGTCCTGTAGAAGTCGTGAGCTGGACCAGCTTTACAGATGAGCAGGCTCAAAAAACGTGCACTCATAATTGTTTTCAGATTCATATCTGTATGATTGGTGGGGGCATATGCTTATGATTGAAAAACTAGGTGCTGTGTCAAGTCAAATATGTCATTTTTTGTGAATCAGTGCGCCAAGTTTAAGTCCTGTAGTAGTCGTGAGCTGGACCAGCTTTACAGATAAGCAAGCTCGAAAAACGTGCACTTATGATTGTTTTTTCAGATTCATATTCTGTATGATTGGTGGGAGAATATGCTGATGATTGAAAAAGTAGGTGCTGTGTCAGGTCAAATATGTCATTTTTTTGTGAATCAGTGCGCCAAGTTTAAGTCCTGTAGTAGTCGTGAGCTGGACCAGCTTAACAAATGAGCAAGCTCGAAAAACGTGCACTTATAATTGTTTTCAGATTCATATCTGTATGATTGGTGGGAGCATATGCTAATGATTAAAAAAATGGATGCTGTGTCAAGTGGAATATGTCATTTTCAGTAAATCAGTGCGCCAAGTTTAAGTCCTGTAGTAGTCGTGAGCTGGACTAGCTATACAGATGAGCAAGCTCGAAAAACGTGCACTTATGATTGTTGATTCAGATTTCATGATTAGCATATGCTGATGATACAAGATAACCCCCCCCTGTCCAGCTTACACAAACCCCGCTGGTCCAGCTCACGACTTCTACAGGACTTAAACTTGGCGCACTGATTCACAAAAAATGACATATTCGACTTGACACAGCACCTACTTTTTCAATCATCAGCATATGCTCCCACCAATCATACAGATATGAATCTGAAAACAATCATAAGTGCACGTTTTTCGAGCTTGCTCATCTGTAAGCTGGTCCAGCTCACGACTACTACAGGACTTAAACTTGGCACACTGATTCACAAAAAAATGACATATCTGACCTGACACAGCACCTACTTTTTCAATCATCAGCATATGCTTCCCACCAATCATACAGATATGAATCTAAAAACAATAAGTGCACGTTTTTCGAGCTTGCTCATCTGTATAGCTGGTCCAGCGCACAGACTAAAAATTACCTTACACAAAAAATGACTTATTATTCTGGCAGCACATCATAACTCTGAAATCTGAAAACAATTATAAGTGCACGTTTTTCGAGCTTGCTCATCTGTAAGCTGGTCCAGCTCACGACTACTACAGGACTTAAACTTGGCACACTGATTCACAAAAAATGACATATTCCGACTTGACACAGCACCTACTTTTTCAATCATCAGCATATGCTCCACCAATCATACAGATATGAATCTGAAAACAATCATAAGTGCACGTTTTTCGAGCTTGCTCATCTGTAAAGCTGGTCCAGCTCACGACTACTACAGGACTTAAACTTGGCACACTGATTCACAAAAAATGACATATTCGACCTGACACAGCACCTACTTTTTCAATCATCAGCATATTCTCCAACCAATCATACAGATATGAATCTGAAAACAATCATAAGTGCACGTTTCTCGAGCTTGCTGATCTGTATAGCTGGTCCAGCTCACGACTACTACAGGACTTAAACTTGGCGCACCGATTCACAAAAAATGACACATTCGACAGGACACAGCACCTTCTTTTTTATGCATCAGCACATGCTCCCACTAATCATACAGATATGAATCTGAAAACAATCATAAGTGCACGTTTTTGGAGCTTGCTCATCTGTAAAGCTGGTCCAGCTCACGACTACTACAGGACTCAAAGTTAGCGCACTGATTTACAAAAAATGACATATCCGACTTGACACAGCATTTACTTTTACAATAATCAGCATTTGCTCCCCCCACTCATACAGATTTGAATCTGAAAACAATCATAAGTGCACGTTTTTCGAGCTTGCTCATCTGTAAAGCTGGTCCAGCTCACGACTACTACAAGACTTAAACTTGGCGCACTGATTCACAAAAAATGACATATCCGACTTGACAAAGCACCTAGTTTTTCAATCATCAGCATATGCTACCACCAATCATACAGATATGAATCTGAAAACAATCGATAAGTGCACGTTTTTCGAGCTTGCTCATCTGTAAGGCTGGTCCAGCTCACGACTACTACAAGACTTGAACTTGACGCACTGATTTACAAAAAATGACATATTCGACTAGACACAGCACCCACTTTTTCAATCATCAGCATATGCTCCCACCAATCATACAGATATGAATCTTAAAACAATCAGAAGTGCACGTTTTTCGAGCTTGCTCATCTGTAAAGCTGGTCCAGCTCACGACTACTACAAGACTTAAACGTGGCACACTGATCCACAAAAAATGACATATTCGACTTGACACAGCACCTACTTTTTCAATCATCAGCATATTCTCCCACCAATCATACAGATATGGTTCTGAAAACAATCATAAGTGCACGTTTTTCGAGCTTTTTATCTGTATAGCTGGTCCAGCGCACGACTGCTATACAAAAAATTATTTACAAAAAATGATTATGAAAAATGACATATTCCACTGAACACAGCACCTTAATTTTCAATCATTAACATATGCTCCCACCAATCAGACAGATATGAATCTGAGAACAATTATAAGTGCACGTTTTTCGAGCTTGCTCATCTGTAAAGCTGGTCAAGCTCACGACTACTACAGGACTTAAACTTGGCGCACTGATTCACAAGAAATGAGATATTCGACTTGACACAGCACCTAGTTTTTCATTCATCAGCATATGCTCCCACAACTCATACAGATATTGTTCTGAAAAAAAAAAAAGGTGCACGTTTTTCGAGCTTGTCTATCTGTAAAGCTGGTCCAGCTCACGACTACTACGGGACTCAAACTTGGCGCACTGATTCACAAAAAATGACATATTTGACCTGACACAGCACCTAGTTTTTCAATCATCAGCATATTCTTTAACCAATCATACAGATATGAATCTAGAAACGATCATAAGTTCACTCTTTTTGAGCTTGCTAATCTGTAAAGCAGGTCCAGCTCACGACTATTACAAGACTCAAACTTGGCACACTGATTCACAAAAATGACATATCTGACTTGACACAGCACCTAGTTTTTCAATCATCAGCATATGCTCACACAAATCATAGAGATATGAATCTGAAAACAATTATGTGTGCACGTTTTTTGAGCTTGCTCATCTGTAAAGCTGGTCCAGCTCACGACTACTACAGGACTTAAACTTGGCGCACTGATTCACAAAAAATGACATATTTGACCTGACACAGCACCTAGTTTTTCAATCATCAGCATATGCTTTCACCAATCATACAGATATGGTTCTGAAAACAATCATAGGTGCACGTTTTTCGAGCTTGTTTATCTGTATAGCTGGTCCAGCGCACGACTACTATACGATAAAATAATTCACAAAAAAACTGATTACAAAAAAATGACATATTCCACTTAACACAGCACTTACTTTTTCAATCATTAACATATGCCCCCACTAATCATACAGATATAAATCCAAAAACAATTATAAGTGCACGTTTTTCGAGCTTGCTCATCTGTTAAGCTGGTCCCGCTCACAACTACTACAAGACTCAAACTTGGCACACTGATTCACAAAAATGACATATCTGACTTGACACAGCACCAACTCTTTCAATCATCAGCATATGCTCCCACCAATTATACAGATATGAATTTGAAAACAATTATAAGTGCACGTTTTTCGAGCTTGTTTATCTGTATAGCTGGTTCAGCGCACCACTACCATACAAAAAAATGATTTACAAAAAATCTGATCACAAAAAAATGACATATTCCACTGAACACAGCACCTAATTTTCAATCATTAACATATGCTCCCACTAATCATACAGATATGAATCCGGAAACAATTATAAGTGCACGTTTTTCGAGCTTGCTCATCTGTGAAGCTGGTCCAGCTCACGACTACTACAGGACTTAAACTTGGCGCCATGATTCACAAAAAATGACATATTTGACCTGACACAGCACCTAGTTTTTCAATCATCAGCATATGCTTTCACCAATCATACAGATATGGTTCTGAAAACAATCATAGGTGCACGTTTTTCGAGCTTGTTTATCTGTACAGCTGGTCCAGCGCACGACTACTATACGATAAAAAAATTCACAAAAAAACTGATTACAAAAAAAGACATATTCCACTTAACACAGCACCTACTTTTTCAATCATTAACATATGCTCCCACTAATCATTTAAATATGAATCCGAAAACAATTATAAGTGCACGTTTTTCGAGCTTGCTCATCTGTAAAGCTGGTCCCGCTCACAACTACTACAGGACTTAAACTTGGCACACTGATTCACAAAAAATGACATATCTGACCTGACACAGCACTCACTTTATCAATCATCAGCATATGCTCCCACCAATCATACAGATATGGTTCTGAAATAATGATGAGTGTACGTTTTTCGAGCTTGTTTATCTGTATAGCTGGTCCAGCGCACGACTACTACAGGACTTAAACTTAGCACACTAATTCACAAAATATGACATATTCGACAGGACACAGCACCTACTTTTTTAACCATCAGCATGATCTCTAACCAATCATACAGATATAAATCTAAAAACGATCATAGGTGCACGTTTTCCGAGCTTGCCCATCTGTAAAGCCGGTCCAGCTCACGACCACCACAGGACTTAAACTTGGCGCACTAATTCACGAAAAATGACATATCCGACTTGACACAGCACTCACTTTTTCAATCATCAGCATATGCTGGCACCAATCATACAGATATGGTTCTGAAAACAATCATAGGTGCACGTTTTTCGAGCTTGTCCATCTGTATAGCTGGTCCAGCGCACGACCACTATACAATAAATTAATTCACAAAAAAACCGATTACAAAAAAATGACATATTCCACTTAACACAGCACCTACTTTTTCAATAATTAACATATGCTCCCACTAATCATACAGATATGAACTGAAAAACAATCATACGTGCACGTTTTTCGAGCTTGCCCATCTGTAAACCTGGTCCCGCTCACAACTACTACAACACTTAAACTTGGCACACTGATTCACAAAGAATGACATATTCGACAGGACACAGCACCTCCCTTCTAACCATCAGCATATTCTCCCACCAATCATACAGATATGAATCTGAAATAATGATAAGTGCACGTTTTTCGAGCTTGTCTATCTGTATAGCTGGTCCAGCGCACGACTACTACAAGACTCAAACTTGGCACACTGATTCACAAAAATGACATATCCGACTTGACACAGCACCTAATCTTTCAATCATCAGCATATGCTCCCACCAATCATACAGATATGAATCTGAAGACAATTATAAGTGCACGTTTTTCGAGCTTGTTTATCTGTATAGCTGGTCCAGCGCACGACTACTATACAATGAAATAATTCACAACAAAACCGATCACAAAAAAATGACATATTCCACTGAACACAGCACCTACTTTTTCAATCATTAACATATGCTCCCACTAATCATACAGATATGAATCCGAAAACAATTATAAGTGCACGTTTTTCGAGCTTGTTGATCTGTATAGCTGGTCCAGCCCACGACTACTACGAGACTTAAATGCTTTACAAAACACTGATTCACAAGAAAATGACATATCCCATTGGACACAGCACCTACTTTTTCAATCATTAACATATGCTCCCACCGATCATACAGATATGAATCTGAAAACAATTATAAGTGCATGTTTTTCGAGCTTGTTCATCTGTATAGGTGGTCCAGCGCACGCCTACTACAAGACTTAAACTTGGCACTCTGATTCACAAAAAATGACATATCCAACTTGACACAGCACCTAGTTTTTCAATCATCAGCATATGCTTTAACAATCATACAGATATGGTTCTGAAAACAATCATAGGTGCACGTTTCTCAAGCTTGTTCATTTGTATAGCTGGTCCAGCGCACGACTACTATACAATAAAATAATTCACAACAAAACTGATTACAAAAAAGTGACATATTTCACTCAACACAGCACCTACTTTTTCAATCATTAACATTTGCTCCCACCAATCATACAGATATGAATCTGAAAACAATTATAAGTGCACGTTTTTTGAGCTTGTTTATCTGTATAGCTGGTCCAGCGCACCACTACCATACAAAAAAATGATTTACAAAAAAACCGATCACAAAAAAATGACATATTCCACTGAACACAGCACCTACTTTTTCAATCATTAACATATGCTCCCACTAATCATACAGATATGAATCCGAAAACAATTATGAGTGCACGTTTTTCGAGCTTGTTCATCTGTATAGCTGGTCCAGCTCACGACTACTACGAGACTTAAACTTGGCACACTGATTCACAAAAAATGACATATCTGACCTGACACAGCACTCACTTTTTCAATCATCAGCATATGCTCCCACCAATCATACAGATATGGTTCTGAAATAATGATAGGTGCACGTTTTTCGAGCTTGTTTATCTGTATAGCTGGTTAGGCGCACGACTACTACAAGAGTCGAACTTGGCACACTGATTCACAAAAATGACATATCCGACTTGACACAGCACCTAATCTTTCAATCAACAGTATATGCTCGCACCAATCATACAGATATGAATCTGAAGACAATTATAAGTGCACGTTTTTCGAGCTTGTTTATCTGTATAGCTGGTCCAGCGCACCACTACCATACAAAAAAATGATTTACAAAAAAACTGATGACAAAAAATGACACATTCGACAGGACACAGCACCTTCTTTTTTATCCATCAGCACATGCTCCCACCAATCATACAGATATGGTTCTGAAAACAATCATGGGTGCACGTTCTTCGAGCCTGTTTATCTGTATAGCTGGTCCAGCGCACCACTGCTATACAAAAAATTATTTACAAAAAAACTGATTACAAAAAAATGACATATTCCACTGAACACAGCACCTACTTTTTCAATCATTAACATATGCTCCCACCAATCATACAGATATGAATCTGAAAACAATCATACGTGCAATCTTCACGAACTTGCTCATCTGTAAAGCTTGTCCAGCTCACGACT
Organism: Mesodorylaimus sp. YZB2_4; assembly: GCA_030248295.1. Taxonomy (NCBI): domain Eukaryota; kingdom Metazoa; phylum Nematoda; class Enoplea; order Dorylaimida; family Dorylaimidae; genus Mesodorylaimus; species Mesodorylaimus sp. YZB2_4. Next base: position 11,380 of record JASANH010000803.1, read on the forward strand.
ACAACAGGACTTAAACTTGGCGCAGTGATTTACAAAAAATGACATATTCGACATGACAAAGCGGACACTTTTTCAATCATCAGCATATGCTCCCACTAATCATACAGATATGGATCTGAAATTAATCATAAGTGCACGTTTTTCGAGCTTGCTCATCTGTGGAGCTGTTTAAGCTCACGACTACTACGGGACTCAAACTTGGCGCACTGATTCACAAAAAATGACATATTTGACCTGACACAGCACCTAGTTTTTTAATCATCAGCATATGCTCCCACCAATCATACAGATATGGATCTGAAAACAATCATGGGTGCACGTTTTTTGAGCTTGCTCATCTGTAAAGCTGGTTAAGCTCACGACCACCACAGGACTTAAGCTTGGCGCACTGATTCACAAAAAATGACATATTTGACCTGACACAGCACCTAGTTTTTCAATCATCAGCATATGCTTCCACAAATCATAGAGATATGAATCTGAAAACTATTATAAGTGCACGTTTTTCGAGCTGGCTTATCTGTATAGCTGTTTTAGCTCACGACTACTACAGGACTTAAACTTGGCACACTGATTCACAAAAAATGACATATCTGACCTGACACAGCACTCACTTTTTCAATCATCAGCATATGCTCCCACCAATCATACAGATATGGTTCTAAAAAAAATATAAGTGCACGTTTTTTGAGCTTGTTTATCTGTATATCTGGTCCAGCGCACCACTACCATACAAAAAAATGATTTACAAAAAAACCGATCGCAAAAAAATGACATATTCCACTGAACACAGCACCTACTTTTTCAATCATTAACATATGCTCCCACTAATCATACAGATATGAATCCGAAAACAATTATAAGTGCACGTTTTTCGAGCTTGTTGATCTGTTATGCTGGTCCAGCTCACGACAACTACTGGAGTTAAACTTGGCACGCTGATTCACAAAAAATGACATATTTGACTTGACACAGCACCTAGTTTTCCAATCATCAGCATATGCTCCCACCAATCATACAGATAAGAATCTGAAATAATGATAAGTGCACGTTTTTCGAGCTTGTTTATCTGTATAGCTGGTCCAGCGCACGACTACTACACGACTTAAACTTAGCACACTAATTCACAAAAAAATGACATATTCCACTCAACACAGCACCTACTTTTTCAATCATTAACATATGCTCCCACTAATCATACAGATATGAATCCAAAAACAATTATAAGTGCACGTTTTTCGAGCTTGCTCATCTGTAAAGCTGGTCCAGCTCACGACTACTACAGGACTTGAACTTGGCACACTGATTCACAAAAAATGACATATCCAACTTGACACAGCACCTACCGCTTCAATCATCAGCATATGCTCTCACCAATCATACAGATATGAATCTGAAAACAATCATGAGTGCACGTTTTTCGAGCTTGCTCATCTGTATAGCTGGTCCAGCTCACGACTACTACAGGACTTAAACCTGGCACACTGATTCACAAAAAATGATATATTCGACAAGACACAGCACCTACTTCTTCGATCATCAGCATATTTTCCCACCAATCATACAGATATGGTTCTGAAATAATCATGGGTGCACGTTTTTTGAGCTTGTTTATCCGTATAGCTTGTCCAGCGCACGACTACTACAGGACTTGAACTTGGCACACTGATTCACGAAAATGACATATCCGACTTGACACAGCACCTACTCTTTTAATCATCAGCATATGCTCCCACTAATCATACAGATAAGAATCTGGAAACAATTATAAGTGCACGTTTTTCGAGCTTGCTCATCTGCATAGCTGGTCCAGCTCACGACTACTACAGGACTTAAGCTTGGCGCACTCATTCACAAAAAATGACATATCCGACCTGACACAGCACCTAGTTTTTCAATCATCAGCATATGCTCCCACGAATCATAGAGATATGAATCTGAAAACAATTATAAGTGCACGTTTCTCGAGCTTGCTCATCTGTATAGCTGGTTCAGCTCACGACTACTACAGGACTTAAACTTGGCACACTGATTCACAGAAAATGACATATCTGACCTGACACAGCATTTAGTTTTTTTATCATCAGCATATGCTCCTACCAATCATACAGATATGAATCTGAAAACAATCATTAGTGCACGTTTTTCGAGCTTGTTTATCTGTATAGCTGGTCCAGCGCACGACTACTATACAAAAAAATGATTTACAAAAAACTGATTACGAAGAAATGACATATTCCACTGAACACAGCACCTACTTTTTCAATCATTAACATATGCTCCCACTATTTATACAGATATGAATCTGGAAACAATTATAAGTGCACGTTTTTCGAGCTTGCTCATCTGTATAGCCGGTCCAGCTCACGACTACTACAGGACTTAAACTTGGCACACTGATTCACAAAAAATGACATATCTGACCTGACACAGCACTCACTTTTTCAATCATCAGCATATTCTCCCACCAATCATTCAGATATGAATCTGAAAACAATCATAAGTGCACGTTTTTTGAGCTTGCTCATCTGTAAAGCCGGTCCAGCTCACGACTTCTACAAGACTTAAACTTGGCACACTCATTCACAAAAAATGACATATCCGACTTGACACAGCACCTACGCTTTTAATCATCAGCATATGCTCCCACCAATCATACAGATATGAATCTGAAAACAATCATAAGTGCACGTTTTTCGAGCTTGCTTATCTGTAAAGCCGGTCCAGCTCACGACTACTACAAGACTTAAACTTGGCACACTCATTCACAGAAAATGACATATCCGACTTGACACAGCACCTACTCTTTTAATCATTAGCATATGCTCCCACCAATCATACAGATATGAATCTGGAAACAATTATAAGTTCACGTTTTTTGAGCTTGCTCATCTGTAAAGCTGGTCCAGCTCACGACTACTACAGGACTTGAACTTGGCGCACTGATTCACGAAAAATGACATATTCGACTTGAGACAGCACCTAGTTTTTCAATCATCAGCATATGCTCCCACCAATCATACAGATATGAATCTGAAAACAAATATGAGTGCACGTATCTCGAGCTTGCTTATCTTTAAAGCTGGTTGAGCTCACGACTACTACAGGACTCAAACTCGGCGCACTGATTCACAAAAAATGACATATTTGACCTGACACAGCATTTAGTTTTTTAATCATCAGCATATGCTCCCACAAATCATAGAGATATGAATCTGAAAACAATTATAAGTGCACGTTTCTCGAGCTTGCTTATCTGTATAGCTGGTCTAGCACACGACTACTACAGGACTTCAACTTTGTACACTGATTCACGAAAAATGACATATCTGACCTGACACAGCCTTCACTTTTTCAATCATCAGCATATGCTCCCACCAATCCTACAGATATGAATCTGGAAACAATCATAGGTGCACGTTTTTCGAGCTCGTTCATCTGTATACCTGGTCTAGCGCACGACTACTATACAAGAAAAAAATTTACAAAAAAACTGATTACGAAAAAAAGACATATTCCACTGAACACAGCACCTACTTTTCCAATCATCAACATATTCTCCAACCAATCATGTAGATATGAATCTGAAAACAATCATGAGTGCACGTTTTTCGACCTTGCTCTTCTGTAATGCTGGTCCAGCTCACGACTACTACGGAAGTTAAACTTGGCGCACTGATTTACAAAAAATGACATATTCGACTCGACACAGCACCTACTTTTTTATTCATTAGCATGTTTTCCAACCAATCATACAGATATGAATCTGAAAACAATCATAAGTGCACGTTTCCCAAGCTTGCTCATCTGTTAAGCCGGTCCAGCCCACGACTACTACAGGACTTAAACTTGGCACACTGATTCACAGAAAATGACATATCTGACCTGACACAGCACTCACTCTTTTCAATCATTAGCATATTCTCCCACCAATCATTCAAATATGAATCTGAAATTAATCATAAGTGCACGTTTCTCGAGCTTGCTTATCTGTATAGCTGGTCTAGCACACGACTACTACAGGACTTAAACTTGGCACACTGATTCACACATATGACATATTCTACATGTAACAGCTCTTACTTTTTCAATCATCAGCATATGCTCCCACCAATCATACAGATATGAATCTGAAAACAATCATAAGTGCACGTTTTTCGAGCTTGCTTATCTGTAAAGCAGGTCCAGCTCACGACTACTACAAGACTTAAACTTGGCACACTGATTACAAAAAATGACATATTCCGACTTGACACAGCACCTACTTTTTCAATCATCAGCATATGCTCCCACCAATCATACAGATATGAATCTAAAAACAATCATAAGTGCACGTTTTTCGAGCTTGCTCATCTGTAAGCTGGTCTAGCTCACGACTACTACAGGACTTAAACTTGACACACTGATTCACAAAAAATGACATATTCGACTTGACACAGCACCTACTTTTTCAATCATCAGCATATGCTCCCACCAATCATACAGATATGGATCTGAAAACAATCATAAGTGCACGTTTTTCGAGCTTGTTCATCTGTATAGCTGGTCCAGCTCACGACTACTACAGGACTTAAACTTGGCACACTGATTCACAAACAATGACATATTCGACAGGACACAGCACTCACTTTTTCAATCATCAGCATATTCTCCCACCAATCATACAGATATGAATCTGAAAACAATCATAAGTGCACGTTTTTCGAGCTTGCTTATCTGTAAAGCTGGTCCAGCTCACGACTACTACAGGACTTAAACTTGGCACACTGATTCACAAAAAATGACATATTCGACTTGACACAGCACCTACTTTTTCAATCATCAGCATATTCTCCCACCAATCATACAGATATGAATCTGAAAACAATCATAAGTGCACGTTTTTCGAGCTTGCTCATCTGTAAAGCTGGTCCAGCTCACGACTACTACAGGACTTAAACTTGGCACACTGATTCACAAAAAATGACATATGCGATTTGACACAGCACCTAGTTTTTCAATCATCAGCATATGCTCCCACCAATCATACAGATATGGATCCAAAAACAATCACGAGTGCACGTTTTTCGAGCTTGCTTATCTGTAAAGCTAGTCCAGCTCACAACTACTACAAGACTTAAACTTGGCACACTGATTCACAAAAAATGACATATTCGACTTGACACAGCACCTACTTTTTCAATCATCAGCATATTCTCCCACCAATCATACAGATATGAATCTGAAAACAATCACAAGTGCACGTTTTTCGAGATTGCTCATCTGTATAGCTGGTGCAGCTCACGACTACTACAGGACTTAAATTAGGCGCACTGATTCACAAAAAATGACATATTCGACTTGACACAGCACCTACTTTTTTAACCATCAGCATTTTCTCCCACCAATCATACAGATATGAATCTGAAAAAAATCATAAGTGCACGTTTTTCGAGCTTGCTCATCTGTAAAGCTGTTCCAGCTTACGACTACTACAGGACTTAAACTTGGCACACTGATTCACAAAAAATGACATATTCGACTGACACAGCACCTACTTTTTCAATCATCAGCATATGCTCCTACTAATCATACAGATATAAATCGGGAAACAATCATAAGTGCACGTTTTTCGAGCTTGCTCATCTGTAAAGCTGGTCCAGCTCACGACTACTACAGGACTTGACCTTTGCACACTGTTTCACAAAAAATGACATATCCAACTTGACACAGCACCTACTTTTTCAATCATCAGCATATGCTCCCACCAATCATACAGATATAAATCTAAACACAATCATAAGTGCACATTTCTTGATCTTGTTTATCTGTATAGCTGGTCCAGCGCACGACTACTATACAAAAAAATGATTTACAAAAAAACTTATGACAAAAAAATGACATATTCCACTGAACACAGCACCTACTTTTTCAATCATCACCATATGCTCCCACTAATCATACAGATATGAATCTGGAAACAATCATACGTGCACGTTTTTCGAGCTTGCTCATCTGTATAGCTGGTCCAGCTCACGACTACTACAGGACTTAAACTTGACGCACTGATTCACAAAAAATGACATATTCGACTTGACACAGCACCTACTTTTTCAATCATCAGCATATTCTCCCACCAATCATACAGATATGAATCTGAAAACAATCACAAGTGCACGTTTTTCGAGATTGCTCATCTGTATAGCTGGTGCAGCTCACGACTACTACAGGACTTAAACTTGGCACACTGATTCACAAAAAATGACATATTCGACTGACACAGCCTCTACTTTTTTAATCATCAGCATATGCTCCCACCAATCATACAGATATGAATCTGAAAACAATTATAAGTGCACGTTTTTCGAGCTTGCTCATCTGTATAGCTGGTCCAGCTCACGACTACTACAGGACTTATACTTGGCGCGCGGATTTACAAAAAATGACATATTCCACTTGACACAGCACCTACTTTTTCAATCATAAGCATATGCTCCCACCAATCATACAGATATGAATCTGAAAACAATTATAAGTGCACGTTTTTCGAGCTTGCTCATCTGTAAAGCTGGTCCAGCTCACGACTACTACAGGACATAAACTCGGCGCATTAATTCACAAAAAATGACATATTCGACTTGACACAGCACCTACTTTTTTAATCATCAGCATATGCTCCCACTATTTATACAGATATGAATCTGGAAACAATTATAAGTGCACGTTTCTCGAGCTTGCTCATCTGTATAGCTGGTTCAGCTCACGACTACTACAGGACTTAAACTTGGCACACTGATTCACGAGAAATGACATATTCGACTTGACACGGCACTCACTTTTTCAATCATCAGCATTATCTCCCACCAATCATACAGATATGAATCTGAAAACAATCATAAGTGCACGTTTTTCGAGCTTGCTCATCTGTATAGCTGGTCCAGCTCACGACTACTACAGGACTTAAACTTGGCACACTGATTCACAAAAAATGACATATCTGACCTGACACAGCACTCACTTTTTCAATCATCAGCATATGCTCCCACCAATCATACAGATATGAATCTGAAAACAATCATAAGTGCACGTTTTTCGAGCTCGCTCATCTGTATAGCTGGTCCAGCGCACGACTACTATACAAGAAAAAATAATTAACAAAAAAACTGATTACGAAAAAAAGACATATTCCACTGAACACAGCACCGATTTTTTCAATCATCAACATATTCTCCAACCAATCATGAAGATATGAATCTGAAAACAATCATGAGTGCACGTTTTTCGACCTTGCTCTTCTGTAATGCTGGTCCAGCTCACGACTACTACAAAAGTTAAACTTGGCGCACTGATTTACAAAAAATGACATATTCGACTCGACACAGCACCTACTTTTTTAATCATTAGCATATTTTCCAACCAATCATACAGATATGAATCTGAAAACAATCATAAGTGCACGTTTTTCGAGCTTGCTCATCTGTTAAGCCGGTCCAGCCCACGACTACCACAGGACTAAAACTCGGCACACTGACTCACAAAAAATGACATATTCGACTTGACACAGCACCTACTTTCTCAATCATCAGCATATGCTCCCACCAATCATACAGATATGAATCTGAAAACAATTATGAGTGCACGTATCTCGAGCTTGCTTATCTTTAAAGCTGGTTAAGCTCACGACTACTACAGGACTTAAACTTGGCGCACTGATTCACAAAAAATGACTTATTTGACCTGACACAGCATTTAGTTTTTTTATCATCAGCATATGTTCCCACTATTCACACAGTTATGAATCCGAAAACAATCATAAGTGCACCGTTTTCGAGCTTGCTCATCTGTTAAGCTGCTCCAGCTCACGACTACTACAGGACTTGAACTTGGCACTCTGATTCACGAAAAATGACATATTCGACTTGACACGGCACTCACTTTTTCAATCATCAGCATATGCTCCCACCAATCATACAGATATGGTTCTGAAAACAATCATAGGTCCACGTTTTTCGAGCTTGTTTATCTGTATAGCTGGTCCAGCGCACAAATACTATACAAAAAAATGATTTACAAAAAAACTGATCACAACAAAATTACATATTCCACTGAACACAGCACCTACTTTTTCAATCATCAACATATTCTCCAACCAATCATGAAGATATGAATCTGAAAACAATCATGAGTGCACGTTTTTCGACCTTGCTCTTCTGTAATGCTGGTCCAGCTCACGACTACTACAGAAGTTAAACTCGGCGCACTGATTTACAAAAAATGACATATTCGACTCGACACAGCACCTACTTTTTCAACCATCAGCATATTCTCCCACCAATCATACAGATATGAATCTGAAAACAATTATGAGTGCACGTTTTTCGAGCTTGTTTATCTGTATAGCTGGTCCAGCGCACAAATACTATACAAAAAAATGATTTACAAGAAAACTGATCACAACAAAATTACATATTCCACTGAACACAGCACCTACTTTTCCAATCATCAGCATATTTTCCCACCAATCATACAGATATGGTTCTAAAATAATCATGGGTGCACGTTTTTCAAGCTTGTTTATCTGTATAGCTGGTTCAGCGCACGACTACTACAGGACTTAAACCTGGCACACTAATTCACAAAAAAATTAAATATTCGACTTGACACAGCACCTACTTTTCCAACCATCAGCATATTCTCCCACCAATCATACAGATATGAATCTGAAAACAATTATGAGTGCACGTTTTTCGAGCTTGCTCATCTGTATAGCTGGTCCAGCACACGACTACTACAGGACTTAAACTTGGCGCACTCATTCACAAAAAATGACATATCCGACTTGACACACCACCTACTCTTTCAATCATCAGCATATGCCCCCACCAATCATACAGATATGAATCTGAAAACAATTATGAGTGCACGTTTTTCGAGCTTGCTTATCTGTAAAGCTGGTCCAGCTCACGACTACTACAGGACTTAAACTTGGCGCACTGATTCACAAAAAATGACATATTTGACTTGACACAGCACCTAGTTTTTCAATCCTCAGCATATGCTCCCACGAATCCTAGAGATATGAATCTGAAAACAATCATAAGTGCACGTTTTTTGAGCCTGCTCATCTGTAAAGCTGGTCCAGCTCACGACTTCTACAGGACTTAAACTTGGCACACTGATTCAAAAAAAATGACATATTCGACTTGACACAGCACCTACCGCTTCAATCATCAGCATATGCTCTCACCAATCATACAGATATGGAACTGAAAACAATAATAAGTGCACGTTTTTGAGCTTGCTTATCTGTGAAGCTGGTCCAGCCCACGACTTATACAGAACTTAAACTTGGCACACTGATTCACAAAAAATGACATATTCGACTGACACAGCACCTACTTTTTTTCAATCATTAGCATATTCTCTCACCAATCATACAGATATGAATCTGACAACAATCATAAGTGCACGTTTTTCAAGCTTGCTCATCTGTAAAGCTGGTCCAGCTCACGACTACTACAGGACTTGAACTCGGCGCACTGATTTACCGTAAATGACATATTCGACTTGACACAGCCCCCACTTTTTCAATCATCGACATATTCCCCAACCAATCATAAAGATATGAATCTGAAAACAATCATAAGTGCACGTTTTTCGAGCCTGCTCATCTGTAATGCTGGTCCAGCCTACGACTACTACAGGAGTTAAACTTGGCGCACTGATTTACAAAAAATGACATATTCGACTTGACACAACACCTACTTTTTTAATCATTAGCATATTCTCCAACCAATCATACAGATATGAATCTAAAAACAATCAAAGGTGCACGTTTCTCGAGCTTGTTTATCTGTATAGCTGGTCCAGCGCACGACTCCCACAGGACTCAAACTTGCCACACTGATTCACAAAAAATGACATATTCGACTTGATCCAGCACCCACTTTTTAATTATCAACATATACTCCAACCAATCATTAAGATATAAATCTGAAAACAATCATGAGTGCACGTTTTTCGAGCTTGCTTATCTGTAAAGCTGGTCCAGCTCACGATTACTACAGGACTAAAACTCGGCGCATTGATTCACAAGAAATGACATATTCGCCTTGACACAGCACCCACTTTTTTGATCAAGGACATATTCCCCAACCAATCATAAAGATATGAATCTGAAAACAATCATAAGTGCACGTTTTTCGAGCTTGCTCATCTGTGAAGCTGGTCCAGCCCACGATTACTACAGGACTTAAACTCGGCGCATTGATTCACAAGAAATGACATATTCGCCTTGACACAGCACCCACTTTTTTGATCAAGGACATATTCCCCAACCAATCATAAAGATATGAATCTGAAAACAATCATAAGTGCACGTTTTTCGAGCTTGCTCATCTGTAAAGCTGGTCCAGCTCACGATTACTACAGGACTTAAACTCGGCGCATTGATTCACAAGAAATGACATATTCGCCTTGACACAGCACCCACTTTCTTGATCATCGACATATTCCCCAACCAATCATAAAGATATGAATCTGAAAACAATCATAAGTGCACGTTTTTCGAGCTTGCTCATCTGTAATGCTGGTCCAGCCTATGACTACTACAAGAGGTAAACTTGGCGCACTGATTTACAAAAAATGACATATTCGACTTGACACAACACCTACTTTTTTAATCATTAGCATATTCTCCAACCAATCATACAGATATGAATCTAAAAACGATCATGAGTGCACGTTTTTCGAGCTTGCTCATCTGTATAGCCGGTCCAGCCCACGACTACTACAGGACTTGAACTTGGCACACTGATTCACAAAAAATGACATATCGGACTTGACACAACACTCACTTTTTCAATCATGAGCATATGCTCCCACCAATCATACAGATACGGTTCTGAAAACAATCATAAGTGCACGTTTTTCGAGCTTGTTTATCTGTATAGCTGGTATAGCGCACGACTACTTTTCAGAAAAATGATCCACAAAAAAACTGTTCACGTAAAAATGACATATTCCACTGAACACAGCACCTACTTTTTCAATCATCGGCATATGCTCTCACCAATCATACAGATATAAATCTGAAAACAATCTTAAGTGTACGTTTTTCAAGCTTGCTCATCTGTAAAGCTGGTCCAGCTTACGACTACTACAGGACTTAAACTTTGCGCACTGATTCACGAAAAATGACAAATTTGACCTGACACAGCACCTAGTTTTTCAATCATCAGTATATGCTCCCACAAATCATAGAGATATGAATTTGAAAACAATCTTAATTCCACTTTTCCGAGCTTGCTCATATGTAAAGCTAGTCCAGCTTACGACTACTCCAGGACTCAAACTTGGCGCATTGATTTGACGAAAAATGACATATTCGACGTGACAAAGCACCTACTTTTTCAATCATCAGCATATTCTCCAATTAATCATACAGATATGGAGCTGAAAACAATCATAAGTGCACGTTTTTCGAGCTTGCTCATCTGTGAAGCCAGTCCAACTAACGACAACTACAGGACTTAAACTTAGCACACTTGTTCACAAAAAATGACATATTCGACTTGACACAGCACCTAGTTTTTCAATCATCAGCATATGATACCACCAATCATAAAAATTTAAATCTCAAAACAATCATAGGTGCACGTTTTTCGAGCTTGCTCAACTGTAAAGCTGGTCCAGCTCACGACTACTACATGACTTAAACTCGGCGCACTGATTTACCAAAAATGACATATTCGACTTAACACAGCCTCTCTTTTTTCAATCATCAGCATATACTCCCATCAATAATACAGATATGAATCTAACAACAGTCATAGGTGCACGTTTTTCGAGCTTGCTCATCTGTAGAACTGGTCCAGCGCACGACTTAAACAGAACTTATACTTGCCGCACTAACTCTGAAATCTGAAAACCATCATAAGTGCACGTTTCCCGAGCTTGCTCATCTGTGAAGCCAGTCCAACTCACGACAACTACAGGACTTAATTTTGGCACACTTGTTCACAAAAAATTACATATTCGACTTGACACAGCACCTTTTTTTTCAATCATCAGCATATGATACCACCAATCATAAAAATTTAAATCTAAAAACAATCATAGGTGCACGTTTCTCGAGTTCGCTTATCTGTATATCTGGTCCAGCGCACGACTTATACAGAACTTATACTTGGCGCACTAACTCTGGAATCTGAAAACAATCATAAGTGCACGTTTTTCGAGCTTGCTCAACTGTAAAGCTGGTCCAGCTCACGACTACTACATGACTTAAACTCGGCGCACTGATTTACCAAAAATGACATATTCGACATAACACAGCCTCCCTTTTTTCAATCATCAGCATATACTCCCATCAATAATACAGATATGAATCTAACAACAATCATGGGTGCACGTTTTTCGAGCTTGCTCACTGTAAAGCTGGTCCAGCGCACGACTTAAACAGAACTTATACTTGGCGCACTAACTCTAAAATCTGAAAACCATCATAAGTGCACGTTTTTCGAGCTTGCTCATCTGTAAAGCTGGTCCAGCTCACGACTACTACAAGACTCAAACTTGGCACACTGATTCACAAAAAATGACATATCCCACTTGACACAGCACCTACTCTTCCAATCATCAGCATATGCTCCAACAAATCATAGAGATATGAATCTGAAAACAATCATAATTCCCCTTCTCTAAGCTTGCTCATCTGTAAAGCTGGTCCAGCGCACGACTTAAACAGAACTTATACTTGGCGCACTAACTCTGAAATCTGAAAACAATCATAAGTGAACGTTTTTCGAGCTTGCTCATCTGTGAAGCTGGTCCAGCTCACGACTTCTACAAGACTTGAACTCGGCGCACTGATTTACAGAAAATGACATATTCGACCTGACACAGCCTCCTTTTTTTCAATCATCAGCATATACTCCCATCAATCATACAGATATGAATCTAACAACAATCATAAGTGCACGTTTTTCGAGCTTGCTTATCTGTAAAGCTGGTCCAGCGCACGACTTATACAAAACTTATACTTGGCGCACTAACTCTAAAATCTGGAAACAATCATAAGTGCACGTTTTTCAAGCTTGCTCATCTGTAAAGCTGGTCCAGCTCACGACTACTACAGGACTTGAACTCGGCGCACTGATTTACCGTTAATGACATATTCGACTTGACACAGCCTCCATTTTTTTCAATCATCAGCATATGCTAACACCAATCATACAGATATGAATCTGAAAACAATTATAAGTGCACGTTTTTCGAGCTTGCTCATCTGTGAAGCTGGTGCAGCTCACGACTACTACATGATTCAAACTTTGCGCACTGATTCACAGAAGATGACATATTTCATTTGACACAGCACCTAGTTTTTCAATCATCAGCATATGCCCCCACCAATCATACAGATATGGATCTGAAAACAATTATAAGTGCACGTTTTTCGAGCCCGCTTATCTGTTAAGCTGGTCCAGCCCACGACTACTACAGGACTTGAACTTGGCACACTGATTCACAAAAAATGACATATCGGACTTGACACAACACTCACTTTTTCAATCATCAGCATATGCTTTCACCAATCATACAAATACGGTTCTGAAAACAATCATAAGTGCACGTTTTTCGAGCTTGTTTATCTGTAAAGCTGGTCCAGCGCACGACTTAAACAGAACTTATACTTGGCGCACTAACTCTGAAATCTGAAAACCATCATAAGTGCACGTTTTTCGAGCTTGCTCATCTGTAAAGCTGGTCCAGCTCACGACAACTACGAGACTTAAACTTGGCGCATTGATTTACGAAAAATGACATATTCGACGTGACAAAGCACCTACTTTTTCAATCATCAGCATATTCTCCAATTAATCATACAGATATGAAGCTGAAAACAATCATAAGTGCACGTTTCCCGAGCTTGCTCATCTGTGAAGCCAGTCCAACTCACGACAACTACAGGACTTGAACTTGGCACACTTGTTCACAAAAAATTACATATTCGACTTGACACAGCACCTTTTTTTTCAATCATCAGCATATGATACCACCAATCATAAAAATTTAAATCCAAAAACAATCATAGGTGCACGTTTTTCGAGTTCGCTTATCTGTATATCTGGTCCAGCGCACGACTTATACAGAACTTATACTTGGCGCACTAACTCTGGAATCTGAAAACAATCATAAGTGCACGTTTTTCGAGCTTGCTCAACTGTAAAGCTGGTCCAGCTCACGACTACTACATGACTTAAACTCGGCGCACTGATTTACCAAAAATGACATATTCGACTTAACACAGCCTTCCTTTTTTCAATCATCAGCATATACTCCCATCAATAATACAGATATGAATCTAACAACAATCATAGGTGCACGTTTTTCGAGCTTGCTCATCTGGAAAGCTGGTCCAGCGCACGACTTAAACAGAACTTATACTTGGCGCACTAACTCTGAAATCTGAAAACCATCATAAGTGCACGTTTTTCGAGCTTGCTCATCTGTAAAGCTGGTCCAGCTCACGACTACTACAAGACTCAAACTTGGCACACTGATTCACAAAAAATGACATATCCCACTTGACACAGCACCTACTCTTCTAATCATCAGCATATGCTCCAACAAATCATAGAGATATGAATCTGAAAACAATCATAATTCCCCTTTTTTGAGCTTGCTTATTTAAAAAGCTGGTCCAGCTCACGACTACTACGCGACATAAACTTGGCGCATTGATTTACGAAAAATGACATATCCGACTTGACGCAGCACCTACTTTTTCAATCATCAGCATATGATACCGCCAATCATACAAATTTAAATCTAAAAAAAATCATAGCTGCACGTTTCTCGAGTTCGCTTATCTGTATATCTGGTCTAGCGCACGACTTATACAGAACTTATACTTGGCGCACTAACTCTGAAATCTGAAAACAATCATGAGTGCACGTTTTTCGAGCTTGCTCAAATGTAAAGCTGGTCCAGCTCACGACTACTACATGACTTAAACTCGGCGCACTGATTTACCAAAAATGACATATTCGACTTAACACAGCCTCCCTTTTTTCAATCATCAGCATATACTCCCATCAATAATACAGATATGAATCTAACAACAATCATAGGTGCACGTTTTTCGAGCTTGCTCACTGTAAAGCTGGTCCAGCGCACGACTTAAACAGAACTTATACTTGGCGCACTAACTCTGAAATCTGGAAACAATCATAAGTGCACGTTTCCCAAGCTTGCTCATCTGTAAAGCTGGTCCAGCTCACGACTACTACAGGACTTGAACTCGGCGCACTGATTTACCGTAAATGACATATTCGACTTGACACAGCCCCCACTTTTTCAATCATCAGCATATGCTCCCACCAATCATACAGATATGAATCTGAAAACAATTATAAGTGCACGTTTTTCGAGCTTGCTCATCTGTAAAGCTGGTGCAGCTCACGACTACTACATGATTTAAACTTAGCGCACTGATTCACAGGAGATGAAATATTTCACTTGACACAGCACCTAGTTTTTCAATCATCAGCATATGCCCCCACCAATCATACAGATATGGATCTGAAAACAATTATAAGTGCACGTTTTTTGAGCCCGCTTATCTGTTAAGCTGGTCCAGCCCACGACTACTACAGGACTTGAACTTGGCACACTGATTCACAAAAAATGACATATCGGACTTGACACAACACTCACTTTTTCAATCATCAGCATATGCTTCCACCAATCATACAAATACGGTTCTGAAAACAATCATAAGTGCACGTTTTTCGAGCTTGTTTATCTGTATAGCTGGTATAGCGCACGACTACTTTACAAAAAAATGATCCACAAAAAAACTGTTCACGTAAAAATGACATTTTCCACTGAACACAGCACCTACTTTTTCAATCATCAGCATATGCTCTCACCAAACATACAGATAAGAATCTGAAAACAATCATAAGTGTACGTTTTCCGAGCTTGCTCATCTGTCAAGCTGGTCCAGCTTACGACTACTACAGGACTGAAACTAGGCACACTAATTCACAAAAAAATGACATATCTGACTTGACACAGCACTTACTTTTTCAATCATCAGCATATCCTCCAACCAATCATACAGATATGAATCTGGAAAAACAAATTTATAAGTGCACGTTTTTCGAGCTTGCTTATCTGTGGAGCCGGTCCAGCTCACGACTACTACAGGACTTAAATTTGGCACACTGATTCACGAAAAATGACATATCCGACTTGACACAGCACCTAGTTTTTCAATCATCAGCATATGATACCGCCAATCATACAAATTCAAATCTAAAAAAATCATAGCTGCACGTTTCTCGAGTTCGCTTATCTGTATATCTGGTCCAGCGCACGACTTATACAGAACTTATACTTGGCGCACTAACTCTGAAATCTGAAAACAATCATAAGTGCACGTTTTTCGAGCTTGCTCATCTGTGAAGCTGGTCCAGCTCACGACTTCTACGAGACTTGAACTCGGCGCACTGATTTACAGAAAATGACATATTCGACTTGACACAGCCTCCTTTTTTTCAATCATCAGCATATACTCCCATCAATCATACAGATATGAATCTAACAACAATCATAAGTGCACGTTTTTCGAGCTTGCTCATCTGTAAAGCTGGTCCAGCGCACGACTTATACAAAACTTATACTTGGCGCACTAACTCTAAAATCTGGAAACAATCATAAGTGCACGTTTTTCAAGCTTGCTCATCTGTAAAGCTGGTCCAGCTCACGACTACTACAGGACTTGAACTCGGCGCACTGATTTACCGTAAATGACATATTCGACTTGACACAGCCCCCACTTTTTCAATCATCAGCATATGCTCCCACCAATCATACAGATATGAATCTGAAAACAATTATAAGTGCACGTTTTTCGAGCTTGCTCATCTGTAAAGCTGGTGCAGCTCACGACTACTACATGATTTAAACTTAGCGCACTGATTCACAGAAGATGAAATATTTCACTTGACACAGCACCTAGTTTTTCAATCATCAGCATATGCCCCCACCAATCATACAGATATGGATCTAAAAACAATTATAAGTGCACGTTTTTTGAGCCCGCTTATCTGTTAAGCTGGTCCAGCCCACGACTACTACAGGACTTGAACTTGGCACACTGATTCACAAAAAATGACATATCGGACTTGACACAACACTCACTTTTTCAATCATCAGCATATGCTTCTACCAATCATACAAATACGGTTCTGAAAACAATCATAAGTGCACGTTTTTCGAGCTTGTTTATCTGTATAGCTGGTATATCGCACGACTACTTTACAGAAAAATGATCCACAAAAAAACTGTTCACGTAAAAATGACATATTCCACTGAACACAGCACCTACTCTTTTAATCATCAGCATATGCTCCCACCAATCATACAAATATGAATCTGAAAACAATCATAAGTGTACGTTTTTCGAGCTTGCTCATCTGTCAAGCTGGTCCAGCTTACGACTACTACAGGACTTAAACTTTGCGCACTGATTCACGAGAAATGACAAATTTGACCTGACACAGCACCTAGTTTTTCAATTATCAGTATATGCTCCCACAAATCATAGAGATATGAATTTGAAAACAATCTTAATTCCACTTTTCCGAGCTTGCTCATCTGTAAAGCTAGTCTAGCTTACGACTACTCCAGGACTTAAACTTGGCGCATTGATTCACGAAAAATGACATATTCGACGTGACAAAGCACCCACTTTTTCAATCATCAGCATATTCTTCAATTAATCATACAGATATGAAGCTGAAAACAATCATAAGTGCACGTTTGCCGAGCTTGCGCATCTGTGAAGCCAGTCCAACTCACGACAACTACAGGACTTAAACTTGGCACACTTGTTCACAAAAAATGACATATTCGACTTGACACAGCACCTAGTTTTTCAATCATCAGCATATGATACCACCAATCATAAAAATTTAAATCTTAAAACAATCATAGGTGCACGTTTTTCGAGTTCGCTTATCTGTATATCTGGTCCAGCGCACGACTTATACAAAACTTATACTTGGCGCACTGACTCTGAAATCTGAAAACAATCATAAGTGCACGTTTTTAGAGCTTGCTCAACTGTAAAGCTGGTCCAGCTCACGACTACTACATGACTTAAACTCGGCGCACTGATTTACCAAAAATGACATATTCGACTTAACACAGCCTTCCTTTTTTCAATCATCAGCATATACTCCCATCAATAATACAGATATGAATCTAACAACAATCATAGGTGCACGTTTTTCGAGCTTGCTCAACTGTAAAGCTGGTCCAGCGCACGACTTAAACAGAACTTATACTTGGTGCACTAACTCTGAAATCTGAAAACCATCATAAGTGCACGTTTTTCGAGCTTGCTCATCTGTAAAGCTGGTCAAGCTCACGACTACTACAAGACTCAAACTTGGCACACTGATTCACAAAAAATGACATATCCCACTTGACACAGCACCTACTCTTCCAATCATCAGCATATGCTCCAACAAATCATAGAGATATGAATCTGAAAACAATCATAATTCCCCTTTTTTGAGCTTGCCCATCTGTTAAGCTGGTCCAGCTCACGACTACTACAAGACTCAAACTTGACACACTGATTCACAAAGAATGACATATCCCACTCGACACGGCACTTACTCTTCCAATCATCAGCATATGCTCCAACAAATCATAGAGATATGAATCTGAAAACAATCATAATTCCCCTTTTCTGAGCTTGCTCATCTGTAAAGCTGGTCCAGCGCACGACTTGAACAGAACTTATACTTGGCGCACTAACTCTGAAAACTGAAAACCATCATAAGTGCACGTTTTTCGAGCTTGCTCATCTGTAAAGCTGGTCCAGCTCACGACTACTACAAGACTCAAACTTGGCATACTGATTCACAAAAAATGACATATCCCACTTGACACAGCACCTACTTTTTCAATCATTAGCATATTCTCCAACCAATCATACAGATATGAATCTGAAAAAACAATCATAAGTGCACGTTTTTCGAGCTTGCTTATCTGTGGAGCCGGTCCAGCTCACGACTACTACAGGACTTAAATTTAGCACACTGATTCACGAAAAATGACATATCCGACTAGACACAGCACCTAGTTTTTGAATCATCAGCATATGATACCGCCAATCATACAAATTTAATTCGAAAAAAAATCATAGCTGCACGTTTCTCGAGTTCGCTTATCTGTATATCTAGTCCACGCTCACTCGTTGACAGAACTTATACTTGGCGCACTTACTCTGAAATCTGAAAACAATCATAAGTGCACGTTTTTTGAGCTTGCTCATCTGTAAAGCTGGTCCAGCTCACGACTACTACATGACTTCAAAGCGCACTGATATACCAAAAATGACATATTCGACTTGTCACAGCACCTCACTTTTTCAATCATCAGCATATTCTCCCCACCAATCATACAGATATGAATCTGACAACAATCAAAGGTGCACGTTTTCGGGCTTGCGCTCTAAAAGGCCGCGCCGCGACAGAACACGCGCCCCCAATCTAAAAACAATCATCAGTGCACGTTTTTCGAGCTTGCTTATCTGTAAAGCTGGTCCAGCTCACGACCACTACAGGACTTAAACTTGGTACCTAATTCACAAAAAATGACATATCCGACTTGACACAGCAACCACTTTTTCAATCATTAGCATATGCTCTCACCAATCATACAGTAATGGTTCTGAAAACAGTTATACGTGCACGTTTTTCGAGCTTGCTGATCTGTTAAGCTGGTCAAGCTCACGACTACTACAGGACTTAAACTTGGCGCACTGATTCACGAAAAATGACATATTTGACATGACACAGCACCTACTTTTTCAATCATCAGCATATGCTCCCACCAATCATACAGATATGAATCTGAAAACAATCATAAGTGCACCTTTTTCGAGCTTGCTCATCTGTAAAGCCGGTCCAGCTCACGACTACTACAGGACTTGAACTTGGCACACTGATTTACAAAAAATGACATATCCGACTTGACACAGCACACTCACTTTTTAAATCATCAGCATATGCTCCCACCAATCATACAGATATGAATCTGGAAAAACAATCAAAAGTGCACGTTTTTCGAGCTTGCTCATCTGTAAAGCTGGTCCAGCCCACGACTACAACAGGACTAAAACTTGGCCCACTGATTAACAAAAAATGACATATCCGACTTGACACAGCACCCACTTTTTCAATCATCAGCATATGCTCCCACCAATCATACAGATAGGGAATGGAAACAATTATAAGTGCACGTTTTTCGAGCTTGCTTATCTGTAAAGCTGGTCCAGCCCACGACTACTTACAGGACTTAAACTTCACTGATTCACAAAAAATGACATATTCGACTTGACACAGCACACTACTTTTTCAATCATTACCATATGCTCCCACCAATCATACAGATATGAATCTGGAACAAATTATAAGTGCACGTTTTTCGAGCCTGCTCATCTGTAAAGCTGGTCCAGCTCACGACTACTACAGGACTTAAACTTTGCACACTGATTCACAAAAAATGACATATTCGACTTGACACAGCACCCACTTTTTCAATCATCAGCATATGCTCCCACCAATCATACAGATATGAATCTGAAAACAATTATAAGTGCACGTTTTTCGAGCTTGCTCATTTGTAAAGCTGGTCCAGCGCACGACTTTTACTACAGGACTTAAACTTGGCGCACTAACTCTGAAACACCCCCCTCTAAAAACAACCATGAGTGCACGTTTTTCGAGCTTGCTCATCTGTAAAGCTGGTCCAGCTCACGACTACTACAAGACTTAAACTTGGCGCACTGATTCACAAAAAATGACATATCCGACTTGACACAGGACCTACTCTTTCAATCATCAGCATATGCTCCCACCAATCATACAGATATGAATCTGAAAAAAATTATAAGTGCACCTTTTTCGAGCCTGCTCATCTGTAAAGCCGCTCCAGCTCACGACTACTACAGGACATAAACTTGGCGCATTGATTTACGAAAAATGACATATTCGACTTGACACAGCACCTACTTTTTAAATTATCAGCATATTCTCCAACCAATCATACAGATATGAATCTGGAAAAACAATCATAAGTGAACGTTTTTCGAGCTTGCTCATCCGTGAAGCCGGTCCAGCTCACGACTACTACAGGACTTAAACTTGGCACACTGATTCACAAAAAATGACATATCCGACTTGACACAGGACCTACTCTTTTAATCATCAGCATATGCTCCCACCAATCATACAGATATGAATCTGAAAACAATTATAAGTGCACGTTTTTCGAGCTTGCTCATTTGTAAAGCTGGTCCAGCTCACGACTACTACAGGACTTAAACTTGGCGCACTGATTCACAAAAAATATTATATTTGACCCGACACAGCACCTAGTATTTCAATCATCAGCATATGCTCCCACCAATCATACAGATATAAATCTGGATAAAATGATAAGTGCACGTTTTTCGATCCTGCTCATCTGTAAAGCTGGTCCAGCTCACGACTTCTACAGGACTCAAACTTGGCGCACTGATTCACAAAAACTAACATATTTGACCCGACACAGCACCTAGTATTTCAATCATCAGCATATGATACCACCAATCATACAAATTAAGTCTAAAAACAAACATAAGTGCATGTTTTTCGTTTTCGATCTTTCCTGTTAATCAGTAAATCTGGTCCAGCGCACGACTTATACAGAACTTATACTTGGCGCAATAACTCTGAAATCTAAAAACAACCATAAGTGCACGTTTTTCGAGCTTGCTCATCTGTAAAGCTGGTCCAGCTCACGACTACTACAAGACTTGAACTTGGCGCACTGATTCACAAAAAATGACATATCCGACTTGACACAGGACCTACTCTTTCAATCATCAGCATATGCTCCCACCAATCATACAGATATGAATCTGAAAACGATTATAAGTGCACGTTTTTCGAGCCTGCTCATCTGTAAAGCTGGTCCAGCTCACGACTTCTACAGGACTCAAACTTGGCGCACTGATTCACAAAAACTAACATATTTGACCCGACACAGCACCTAGTTTTTCAATCATCAGCATATGCTCCCACAAATAATAGAGATATAAATCTGAAAACAATCATAATTCACCTTTTTCGAGCTTGCTTATCTGTAAAGCTGGTACAGCTCACGACTACTACAGGGCTCAAACTTGACGCATTGATTGACGAAAAATGACATATTCGACTTGACACAGTACCTACTCTTTGAATCATCTGCATATGCTCCCACCAATCATACAGATATGAATCTGAAAACAATTATAAGTGCACGTTTTTCGAGCTTGCTCATCTGTGAAGCCAGTCCAGCTCACGACTACTACAGGACTCAAACTTGGCACACTGAATCACAAAAAATGACATATCCGACTTGACACAGCACCTAGTTTTTTAATCATCAGCATATGATACCACCAATGATACAAATTTAAATCTAAAAACAAACATAAGTGCACGTTTTTCGATCTTGCTCATCTGTAAATCTGGTCTAGCGCACGACTTATACAGAACTTATACTTGGCGCACTAACTCTAAAATCTAAAAACAACCATAAGTGCACGTTTTTCGAGCTTGCTCATCTGTAAAGCTGGTCCAGCTCACGACTACTACAAGACTTAAACTTGGCGCACTGATTCACAAAAAATGACATATCCGACTTGACACAGGACCTACTCTTTCAATCATCAGCATATGCTCCCACCAATCATACAGATATGAATCTGAAAACAATTATAAGTGCACGTTTTTTGAGCTTGCTAATCTGTAAAGCTGGTCCAGCTCACGACTACTGCAGGACTTAGCTCTGATTCACAAAAAATAACATATCCGACTCGACACAGCACCTAGTTTTTCAATCTCGCTGCTCCAATCATATGAATCCGTAAAACAACCATACTCCTCTTTTTTACTTGCTTATTGTAAAGCGGTACAGCTCACGACTACTACAGGGCTCAAACTTGACGCATTGATTAACGGAAAATGCCATATTCGACTTGACACAGCACCTACTTTTTTAATGATCAGCATATTCTCCAACGCACCATAAATATATGAATCTGGAAAAAACAACCATGAGTGGACGTTTTTTCAGCTTGCTTACCTGGTGAACCAAGTTGAGCTCACGACTACTACAGGACTTAACCTTGGCGCACTGATCTCACAAAAAATGACATATCCGACTTGACACAGGACCTACTCTTTCAATCATCAGCATATGCTCCCACCAATCATACAGATATGAATCTGGAAAAACAATTATAAGTGCACGTTTTTCGAGCTTGCTCATCTGTAAAGCTGGTCCCGCTCACGACTACTAAAGGACTTGAACTTGGCGCACTGATTCACACAAAATAACATATCCGACTCTACAAATACCTCTTCAATCATCAGCATATGCTCCCACCAATCATACAGATATGAATCTGAAAACAATTATAAAGTCCACGCTTTTCGAGCCTGCTCATCTGTAAAGCTGGTCCAGCTCACGACTTCTACAATACTCAAACTTGGCGCACTGATTCACAAAAACTAACATCTTTGACCCGACACAGCACCTAGTTTTTCAATCATCAGCATATGCTCCCACCAATCATACCGATATGAATCTGAAAACGATTATAAGTGCACGTTTTTCGAGCTTGCTCATCTGTAAAGCTGGTCCAGCTCACGACTACTACAGGACTTAGACCTGGCGCACTGATTTATAAAAAAGAACACATTCTACTTCACATAATAATTACAATTTCAATTATTAGCACATGCTCTCACTACTCATAAACATATGACTTGCAAAAAATTATGAGTGTGTTTTTCTCAGCCTGCTCATCTGTAAAGCTGGTCCAGCTCACGACTTCTACAGGACTCGAAGTTAAAAGCGCACCGATTCACAAAAAATGATATTCAATCTACACAGCACTTAGTTTTTCAATCATCAGCATATGCTCCCACCAATCATGCAGATATG
>JASANH010000698.1:0-35273 GCA_030248295.1 Mesodorylaimus sp. YZB2_4
TCGGAGAAACGACTGCATTACTCGTACATCGAGTACGCCTGACTTGAATCGTGGTACGGAACATCTTCGCCAAACTAGCCCGTCTGGCTAACGTCTCCACCCGTCCAAAAAACGGGGAGAAAGCGGTCAGTGGGCCAGCCAACTACTATTATGGCGTTGGTAAGATCGGGTCACGAGCAACGAAATCGTCGTGCTCGTGACGGGGTCCCTCGCAACGAATTTATGTTGGCTGAGGCCACGTCACAAGCAACGCGCCAGAGTGGCTACATATACCTGTATTTGTGCAGCCTGTAAAATATATTCTTCCCACTGCTTCTATGGCTTTAAATTAGCATAAGGACGTAATGTTATAAAATTCGCTTTCCCAGTTTATTATTCTTTCGTAGCAATATTACAGTGTCGACAAAAGACCGGACCACATACATCATCATGGTGGCCAGGAAGTCATCATGTTTCTTCACTTAATATTCACCGAATGCATACCCATACGACAACAATGCAAAAAAGGGCGAAACTCATAAGGCAGGATCACCATTTTCTCGTTGGTACAGATATTTGAATCAGTCAGAAAAAATATAACTGCTGGTCAGTAGACTTCGAGTCAAGCATATCCTTTTCCTGAATGATCTTACATCGTCATGTACGGCTGCTCGAAATAGGGAACCGAATTCTGTGTGTCAGTCGAAACTTTTAGGGTACCTACTTGTCAAACAGTGCCGAATTATGCTTAGTTTTTTTTCTCAATAGTGTCTTCGCGGTAGCTGGTGCGCTCATGTCTTGCGATACTATGCGCGAACTCATGCCAGCTCCGTTACACAGTTTCTTTGACTGACCCCATCGTACCCTATTGAGTTTATGTCCGTATTCTGAGCGAATGAACGGGAGCAAGAATGCACGCGCCGACTTTGAGAATCGAAACATAGTTGATGGCAGAAGTGCAGAATTTGTAGAACTTGAACTAAAACTAATTAACGCAGTGTTTTACAAATTTCCATATCCGTTCTACAGTGGACGACTCGTTCTCAGGCTCATTTAATTTTATCTTGCGGGATTTTCAGCAGTCGTGGAATCTCACGAGTGTTTAGGAACCACAAGCCTGACGAATTTTAGCCATCTTTCATATTTTATGTTGCTTTTATACACCCAGTCTTGAAAATACATGGAGCATTAGTCTTTGATAAAAATAACATCTTGAGGCTTTAGATGCAGAGTTTGGGGAGCTTCGGGAAGTGTGGGAGGTTTGGGAAGTTAGGACTTCGTTGCGTCCGCCCTCGTTTGGACTAAGGATGTGTTGCATGGTCTCCAATCCAAAAGAAATTAGTGGACGACTTGGAGAAAACACGAAAGTTCGCGGTGAGTGCAGGTCTGAATAATTGGACAATACCGTACGAATCAGCCTTGGAGACATTGAATTGGCCATTTTTATCTGATGGTAGAAACCATCATAAACTGTTTCAACTACGTATATCGATATTACCATGGTCACGCGGTTTATCCAACTATGCGTTATGTGCACTCGGACATGTGTGATCGTCGTGTAAGTGCTCGTTTAAGAAAGCCTCATCACCTCGAAATTACTAAAGCTCGCTCGTTGTCATATTCTCAGAGTTCGGAGTTTTCGACTATTACTTTATGGAATTCTGTGATACCGAGTGATATCGCTTTCGGACTTTCGAGGAACTTTAAAAGTTAAGTTTCTAAGCTTCGCTTTAGACCTTTTTATCCTGTTTTTCTCGTATTTGTGCTGTGCCATTTCAGTGGGCTGACAAGCTCTTCGGCATAGTAAATATAGCATAGCATAGCATAGCATAGGACTTCAATTTCTCCGTCATTACTTGCTCGGCGTAGAATCTCTTCATTTACTGTAGATTCTTCTCATCCACAGTATTAAAGCCATTTCCATTAAAAAAATTTGGCCAAGAGAAGGTTCTTGTCCCTATTAAAATTACCTGGAGAGCTATCAAATTTTCTTTTCAGTGCGAGCGCCGATGCTCGGGAGCAATATCAATTTCATGTTGTCCTTTTACATGTAAGACGGGCAGGAAGGGATGCCTTGTGCAATGGTGACAGTCTATTCGACGGTGTAGATCAGTCTGAGAGGTTCAGCTTCTCTTGCAATTTCATTAGATATTAAAAATGAGTGAGCCAGTCCGCCTAAAGGGGTCTACTCTGTAGCTAATATCTGTACCTCGAATAATCCAATACACCGAAATGTTGCTAAACAGAAAATGGAGGCGCGCATTTTGCTAATGCTCAAACTCGTTTTCGAACATCTTTAGATGTGGACTAGCCGTAAGCCAGCGGCGAGCTCTCGAGATTTTAGTTCTGCGCTCCATTTCTATCCATGCCTTCATGACTAATTAGACTTGCAAATGGAATCGAGGAAGATCACTATCACCGTTTTCGAAAATACCTGCAGTGACATCTGGAGTCCTTCTCTCTATTTCAAGAAGTGTTATCTAGCATTTCCATCGCAAGGAAGTGTTGGAAATGTGACGAACGAGTGCGTGTGGAGCTGCAAAGACATTGATCTATTCTGCAAAACACGAACAGAGTACCAGAAAACCACGGTCATTGCAATGGCTGCTTTCCTCTCCAACCACAAAATTGGGGAATGTATCCAGGCTCCCATCGGCATGATTGGTAATGGCTTAATGTTTCTGACTCTGTTCTCCAAGAAACTAGCCGGCGCCATGTTCACTTTTCTCCGTTTTATTTCCCTAGCATTGTTTTTCCACGCTGTCCTCGCCTTCATTTGGTACGCTGGGAACAATATTACAGTAACAAATACCATCCTCAGCCTTATATATTTCCATGCAATTCCAATTTGGCAAAACGCTATCAGGCTAATGTTAGCATGTTGACATTTTTCATGATGCTCGATCGCTATCGAGCAGTTTGCCGAGCCGCCCAACACAAACAAACGAAATGAGAAAAAATATGTTCATCGGATTTATATAGCGTACGTTCAATACCTTCTAGGATTCATACGAGCTTTTCTGATCGTGTCTTTGGTATATTTCTGCGCAGCAATTGTTGCTCGGCTGCGTCGTCGATCTCGACAGATCGCGGGCATGATGGGGCCCAAGGCTGCTGTGGTTAAATATCAAAAATGCGGTATTTCTATGCAAATTTCAAATAATCGACACTATTGTGATGCTTATCGATCTGGTGGCCCTAACCTGACAAGCAGTTTTCGATGTAGTCGCGGCCCAAAG
The DNA here is from genome assembly GCA_030248295.1 of Mesodorylaimus sp. YZB2_4. NCBI lineage: Eukaryota > Metazoa > Nematoda > Enoplea > Dorylaimida > Dorylaimidae > Mesodorylaimus > Mesodorylaimus sp. YZB2_4. The sequence continues at coordinate 3,219 of JASANH010000698.1, forward strand.
TTTAAAATGCGACATTTATCGCCAGCTTGCAGTCACTCGAATTACGTATTGGGCCAGCTATTTTTCGTTGGCGGGCAGGGTATATGGTCAGACTTCACTGAGCGAATTATTTTTCGTTCACATCTTCTTTAAGAAATTTCGATTTGCATTTTACGATGTGATGAAAAAAATGAGAAAAAGCGGAATTGCTTGAGGAATGAAGGAGTGAGACAACGTTTTTTTTCGAGTCATTACTCTGGGGCTATAGATTTGTTTTTATGCTGTAGTTTAGGTTATTGTAACCAGGTGAAAATTCCTGGATTTTTCTAGGACAGTTGTGTATTTTTGGAATTGGTTCGCATTATTATAAACAGTATATACCGTTCGCTATACCTAACTGACAAGGAAACATCGCCAACCTTCAGGTAGAATTTCAGAAAACCAAAAATTGTAATTTGTTCCTGGGTGAGGAAGAAACCTCTGTGAAAAATATTAAAGGCGTCTGGCTAACTGGTCAGTGCAAATCAGCACTCAGAGTACAGTGGAATTTTCGAATTCTGCTGGATGTTGTGGTTTTTTTCTAGTGTTGGAAGCTTAAAATCGAAAATCCGATCACCAAAACCGATTTGGAGAGAATTCTGCACGTTTTTCTCAACGCTCAGGTTCGTTAATACACAAAAATTCGGGAATTTTACACAAGACGCTGACCAGTGCTGACCAGGTTGCCAGACGCCTCTAATATTTTGCACAAAGCTTTCTTTTGCACCCAGGAATATATAGCAATTTTCGGTTTCTTAAATTTCGACGCAACGGTTGGTGATGTTTCCTTGTGAGAATCAGAAAAAGAGGCGAGCGGAATCGCGCATAAGTGGCGGCATGGTGCAGCGGATCGGCGTTGGCCTAGTGCACCCATATTGCTCGCTGTGATGGGTAGCTTGCTGAACATGCCTCAGCTTTAATTTATGCGATCACGGATGTCGGTTTGCGAACAATAAACCCTCGATGACATTGCACGCCTGGCCGTGGGTGACTGACCTGGTCCAGTAGAGGTTCTCCGAGCGAAATGCTTCAGATTAGGCCCAGGATCCCATCGTCTGGAGGTGCTCCTAGTGGAGAAGCAGACAGGGAATGTGCTGCGCGTGGTGGTTTAATGCAAAAAAATTTGCAGAATATCGTCATCTGTGGAAGCCTTCTGATCCAGAATGCCCTCGTCAAGGTGCTCCTAGTATATACTCTAAACTACCTGGGCAGGAGAAGAGGGCCTTTATAACAACAAAACTATAGTCTGGGTGGTAGTCGTGCTAATCCTTGGTATCATTGGAGCGCGCCCAGCTTGAACTCGACGCAGCTCAGTAGGTGGTATTGTCAGCAATGTGGTTCTGGCAGGCCAATGACCAATGTGCTCAGGTACAGACAAGGAACTCAAGGCCAGTCCTCAATCCACAAGGCCGGTCCTTAATAAACAAGGCCGGTCCTCAATCCACAAGGCCAGTCCTCAATCCACAAGGCCGGTCCCCAATCCCGGGCCCCCCCCAAAAACACGCCCCCCCACCCCACACCCCCCCCTCCCCACCCCCCCCTCCCCACAACCCCCCCTCCACCCCCCCCCCCCCACCCCCCCCCCACCCACCCCCCCCCCCACCCACCCCCCCCCCCCCACAGCCCCCTCTACTCACCCCCCCCCTCCCCCACAGCCCCCCCCTCACCCCACGCCCCCCCCCCCCCCCCACAGCCCCCCCCTTAATCCACAAGGCCGGTCCTCAATCCACAAGGCCAGTCCTCAAACAACAAGGCCGGTCCTAAATCCACAAGGCCAGTCCTCAATCCACAAGGCAGTCCTCAATCCACAAGGCCAGTCCTCAATCCACAAGGCAGTCCTCAATCCACAAGGCCAGTCCTCAATCCAAGTCTTGAACCAAGCCGCTTACTCGGCCCAGATTTTGTTTGCGATCTACAGCCTGGCCCTGACTAAAAAAGGCGGACAACACAGCATTCCTAACAAGCCTCAACAGTAAGATGCTGACGTATCCACGCCTCTTGGTTTCAGTCCCATAGCAACATCACTTCCATAATGTCTGTTATGACAGACTCGAAACTTTCGGACCAGCCAATGCACACAGTGAATAATCAGGGCTTAGAATGGCTGGTCTACGCGGCCACTGTAAAACGCAACCATGGTCGATTAGGAAACGTGCTGAAGCTGCTTTTTCTGCAAGAATATCAGCAGCACGACCGAGCAACGAACAGAGGGTCATTGAAAGATCCAGCTCGTGGTCCACGTACTGGGCAAGGATCCTGCCTCTCAGACTAGGCGTGCGCAAACAGCTGGGTGTTCGACTCGCTGCTGGGTACATCATTTTCATGCACGGGTCCTTCCATCTTCAAATGTGCCATCGCAGATATGGTAAAATATGAGGATGAAGATGAAGTTGGAAGAAGGGAAGGAGAGATTGTTGAGATTGTCCCTCGTGGCTTTGAACACCTAAAGGAATCAGAAGCCATTGCACTTTCAGATGCAGGCCATAAGTCTAGACGTTGGATAATATAGAGCCAGTATATGTCGTCAGGTTGTTGTCGCTTGAAGCACAACAGTTGATCCTTTGTTGAGCCAGTCCAACCAGCAGCAGAACACAGCACGCACACACATTGTTACTTTGATGCTGACGTCGGAATGCATCTGTGTGTGAGATTATACACTGTGTGCAGTGTGCAGAGTGTTACGTCCTCTCTTCGTATGGCCGAATAGACCAGCCATCCTAAGCCGCTTCCACGCTGTGCGTTGGCTGGACTAAAAGTTTTGAGCTTTTCACAACAGACGTTTTTGGGGATAATAAGACCATTTTTCGTGTTTTTCTATCACCTTGTTCTGATCAAAACATTCCATGCTCATAGATACATCAACTGAAAAAGTTATGTGACCACTTTTAAACCTCTAAAACACCTATACATACCAGGAGCGGAAAATGATTTTCCCTGATTTTTCCTGGTTTTGCACAAACACAAAATGAATTATTCCCTGATTATTTCTCGACTTTTGCAGCACTATCTAGCCAATTTTCAACACGTTTACACTAACGGTATGATTTTCCTTCTTGGTCAGCGGACTTGATAATTTGTATTATCTGATCTTTCCAGAACGGAATACTCAGAATCCGCAAGTTTTTGGAAAAGGTAGGTGATTCACTTGCTTTGTTCACAAAAACGTGCCCCTGCCCTGTGGGAAGAAGAAAAACAAAAACCAAAACCTCTAATCTGTTAGGAAGTGGAGCCGCGAGCGTCGTAGTCTCAAAACAAATGCGCTAACCGCAAACAAAAGCCACTCTGCAACAAGGTGCTCTTCTCTGAAAAGGAGATACTGATTTTGCATATGGCGAGCATACGCAAGGAACAAATGGAACCACCAGTCCCAGCCTTTTTAAGCCTAAGCCAGCCCTAGGAGAACTAACTCATGCTCGGAGTGGTCTGAACTATTTCCGCAGAGCACTTCCTCAAAAGAAAAAAAGGAATACTTTGCGGGATAAGCCTCCCGCATTTCCCATCTGGATAACTTTTCGTCATGTCAGGTCATTTTCAGGGCTCTCTTGTGAAGTCTTGCCAAGTTTGGTTTTGCTTCTTACGAAGATCTTGACAATATGCCAGTCTTATCAAGATCTTGGGCAGATCTTACCACGTGGCGTACACCTCATGAATAAATGATTTTCTTGTCAAGAGTTTAACAAGAACTGGGCAAGAAGCACTTACATTATGAAGGGCAAAAACGAAGGTTTCATAAAACTTCTCGCAGAAACAAAACTGCGTTCCAATTATGCTCATACACCATCAGCTCTTCAGCAATAATCACTTTGTCATCAACATAAACCAAAATACATCGAGACTGCAGCGATTTTAATGGCACTAACAATAAGCGGAAAGATGATGCATCCTCAACAACATAGAAATGGTTGCCATATGGTTTTCTACTTTCTTCAAAACCTATAACGTTTTGCCGAGCTGGGAATAAAAATAAGCCTGAAAACCAAAAATTTTAAATAAATAACTTTTCGGAGCTTCCCGCCTTATTTTATTAGGTGTATGTCTGTAGTCGGATTACTCATTGTCAGAGTCTAGACGCACTGGCCGGGGAGACCGACAGTGGTTGCGTTTTGCAGTGGCTCATAATGAGCAGGACGAATACAGAGTCCGCGTTGGTATTACTGCTTCTTCGAATTCACCACCATTGCTCAGCGCAGATTCATCACTTTCACGTGGCATCGAGTCTTGCGTCGGCGACGTCGCCGCCATTCAAAAATCCAAGTCGAGAAAGCACCAATCATTTTACTTGGCAAGACCATAATGTACTACGAGCCAACTTGCCGACAGAAACTGCCCCAGTCGACAGCTGTCTGCTTAAAAGTTTGAAGTGTCTTCATGATCATCTGGCGAAACATTTTTGACCGAAGGATTAACAAGCATCTTTACTTCGCGCAAGGATAAGTGTGAATCAGCAAAGAAAGTTCCTTGTCGAAACTGGACCATGAAGCCCCCAATTCAGGATATACCTACGCAAAAGGATTTAAATGAGCAAACGTATTACATATGTGCATTTCTTTGCTTGGGATTTTCGATCGATGCAATTCAAAAACTTATTTGACCAGCCGTGAGCTCTGACGAGTTAATCGTAAGTTTTAATTCCTCAGAGTCCTGCATGGGTACCCGTACCCGTACCCACCCATACCCGGCGGGTACGGGTATGGGTTTGGGTATGGGTCGGCGGGTACGGGTACGGGTTTGGGTAAGAGGCGACGGGTACGGGTATGGGTTGGGGTAAGGGTCGGCGGGTACGGGTATTCGTTCTTGTTTTTTTTTACAGCGCTGCAAATTTGAATCTTATGCAGTTTGTGACTGTTTTTAGCGTAGCAGTTCTGATGTCTGAATTTTTTGAGGCAAGTTGTGACCACTGTTAATATCAATATCCACATCTACATGTAATCGATATTGATATCATTTGGCATATCGATATCGAAATCGTATCCATATCTGTTTTTTGGAATGTACACGCGGCACGTAAGGGGCGTGTATTCTCAAAGAAAACAGGTAATATATTATATCTTTTCACAACCAAGATATTGATGAAAGAAACATGGATATTCAAGCGTTTTTGAGATTTGAAAATGGTTGTTTACTGCACAATCGAACGTGGTTCACATCGAAAACTTGCTAAGGCGCCATCCGTGAAGGATGTCAGGACCCGTAGAGGTGGGTGCCACATGACTTGACACGACTGACTGACTGACTTCTTGATTACCTGTCTAAGGGGGCTGAGGGAAAATGAGGGTGTGGCGATAGGAGTCTATACTTGTATATGACAGATATGCACCAGTGCAGCAACCTAGACTCTTTGCAGGATCCAAGCCACTTGCACTCTTAGGTCAGCGGGTCCTTAGATAGGATAGGACTTTCTTGTATGCATGTCCTGCGACTCACGATCAGACACGTCTCATCTATAATTGTGAAACTGGCTCCTGCACAAAAATTAGCTTGTTTTGTAGTAGTACAACTACAGTAGTTGTTGTTGACCTCTCCAGGTAAGCTACACTAGCGCGCTTGGTAGCAGTGTCACGAATCTGAGGTTTCATAGAGCAGCTGCTCATTCCTGCTTGACTGTATGGTCACCTTTGGGTCATCGGTCAGCCATAACTGCCAAAATGCCTTCAGCTAAACATTTTAAAAGGCACTCCTTGCCGATTTTAACTCCGTTACTCTGACATGAATGCAGTTTCATTCAGAGTTTTAGATTGCCATGTTGTTGTCAGCTTCAGGCTTCTAAGTTTACTGTAAATTAAGACGTTTATTTCCAAGGGAACAGGAAACCCAATAAATTACGCAAAATAGACATTATTCAGACGTTTAGCGCTAAAGCATTTGGCTCCAGGACTTTGACCACAACTGACCAGTTGGCCAAACGCCTCTAATATTTTGCAGAAAGCTTTCTTTCTCGCATGGTTTTCTAAAATTATTCTCATGAATTAATTAGTTTCCTGTTTTGATACTCCATTCGAACATTTATCGAAAAACCGTGTACGGGTATGGATATGGATAGATTTTTTTGAAAAATTACGGGTACGCGTATGGGTATGGGTAAGGTCCGCCGGGTATGGGTACGGGTATGGGTACACAGGTCGTCCAGCGGGTACGGGTAGGGTACGGTTTTAATACCCGTGCAGGACCCTGAGTTCCATACCTACTCTGCATTGACATTTCCTTCCTAGCGCAAGAAACTCAGCCGCCACAAGGAATTGGCTAAATGAGGTGAGAGAAACGTACGGTGTGTACTCTACTAGAAAAGCGTGTAAACTTGGACCATATGCATCTACTGAAGAGTATACCCGGATAAAATAGTTACAATGTCTCTATAATGCTCAACTTCAGGCGAAGTACCTCATTTTGTCAGCTTCGTGATCATTTCATCTTCGTCCATAGAATATAATATGTTTTTTTTTTCATTTACAGTACATATGTAGTGTGCGTAATCGTGCTCTGGAATACGAGTCCAGTAGACGCCGGATCGGGCCGGGTCGGGTCAGCTCAATTTCGTGTCTGGCCGCGTCAAAATCAGGTCAGGTCACTTTTTTAAATGATCAGGTCGAACGCGTCAAAAATACAGTAATTTTGCAATGTTCTACTATTAGCAATTACAGAAACCTTCTCTATCTGTTTAATTCTAGGATTTGCAGAACTTGCTTTATGTGCACGCGTAAAGCCTTGCATACCACGTATCCATTCTGCGTAACTTTCAAGAATGTCAGACAAATTGTAAGCTGTGACGATGAGCAAATTTTCTGAGTAATTTCTGCAGAAGAAATGGTCCATTTCAGAGAGTTCAAGGCATTCTTAACAACTCTGATATGAGTGGGTGGGGTAGCCATAGTTTGAAAAGGAGTTGTTATTTTTTTACAGGCCGTAGGAGTACTGTATCTACATGCAATAACATTTGATTCCTGAATATGACGAATAAGTTCTTGGGTTTCCTTGGTAAGTTCCCGAACAAAAAAACCAAAAAAAACCAAAAAAAACAAAAACCGATCTTCGCACAAAGGCATAGGCCGCTCTCCTTACGAAGCCAGGAGATCGGTTAAAGCCGAGGTCGGCCTAATGTCGGTCGAGGGACGGCCGGGTCTTCTTTGCGCTCCGCTATACGTATATGTTTTCAACATAAAAAAACCAGTTTACCTGCCATGAGTAAAAGTTTTTCGCTACGATTTTTATTGATTTTTACCAGTTTTCTTGGTCTGACTAAATTATCAAAAGAAAAAACGATGACCTTGCATATCGGACTCGCAAATCTTAATGGGATTCGAAACAAGCTTTAAGAACTTCGCTCAAATCATATTGCTGGCTTATTTGATATTATTGGTATACCTGAATCAAAAATCGACAAATCAATTGAAGATAGTGAAGTATCGTTCGCCGGATATTCGATATTTCGGACTGATCGCACGATAAGAGGGGGAGGTGTACTCGCATATGTTCGTGACGATTTACCAGCTACTCGCCTTAAATCACCATCGGATGTTGGAATAACCGAGCAAAACTTGGAAGTATTGTCACTCAAAATTGAAACAGTTTCTAGTCCAATGATCCTTATGGTTGTCTATATTCCTCGGTCATATGCATTGGCGGTTAAACAGTTATTATTTCATTGTCAACGGATACTTCGAAATCGTTTCGACAACTTGGTGATCGTGGGAGATTTTAATGGTGACCTATTGAAACCATCTACTTCCAGAACAGCTATTATTGATCTAATTCCGTCGATAAATGGCACCCAAACTGTGAAAGAACCGACGAGATTGGATGCAATCCTCGATTTGTGTATTATTGGAGATCCAGACCGTCATATCTCCACGAAAGCTCTCGCTCCAGTTGTAACCTCCGACCACAACTTGATAACTGTCAAATTGGCTGCGAAAACTACTCGCAAAGATCCAGACCTTCGTCAGGTTTGGAGGCTTCGACGAGTCAATGGGGAATTCGTGAATCAATGTTATCTACTGAGCATTGTCTTCATTTAGTTGCGTCAGCCGCTTGTGTCGATCGAGCATGTTGGAACACAAGCATCTTGCAAAATTTGATGGCACATATACCAACTGTAATCAAAAAGAATATTCCCCTGGAAACAATTGGCAGGCATGAGCAAGACCCTTGGATGACCACTGAATTACTTCGTTTGATCGATGAAAAAAAATGCGTATAAACGTTTCCGAATCTCAAATGATCAAGCCGACTATCAGTGGTTCTCGCGGCTGAGGAGAAAGATCAAAAAAGAAATACGGAAGTCAAAGCGCCGATACGTGCAAGAGCTATTTTCTGAAGCGCATAATTCAACTGAATTCTGGAATGCGACTCGGAAATTTAACCCTGAAAACAGAAAAATTCCCTCCCTAGTCGATAATTTCGGGAATTCTTATTTTACAAATGAGGAGAAAGCAATGGTTCTTAAAGTACGTTTACATCGAATTTCAACCAAAATTGTGAAGAGCCGTATTCTCCCCCACAGTCTGACCTAGATGATTTTGGAGAATACTCAGCTAGAGAAAAATTTGTCCGCGACCAAATAGCGAAGCTGAGAAATCGAGGCGCCCCAGGTCTTGACGGCTTAAATGTGCCGATTCTGAAGAATATCGCACAATCAATTACTCCAGCGTTGACAGCATTGATAAACCGATCACTGAAAAAAGACTGTTTTCCCGCAGTTTGGAAGATTGCTAAAGTGGTGCCCATATTAAAACTAGGGGAGCGAACGTCAGTTACAAATTATCGCCCAATTTCGCTGCTACTTACTATGTCAAAAATTTTGGAACAGCACGTACTGTCTCTGCTTCGCCCAAAATTAAAATTATCCCACAATCAGCATGGTTTGCGGGAAAGATTGTCGACGACTGGTGCTTTAGTTCGCTTGACACAATTAATTCGTACTTGGCTAAATGGATCGGAATATCGATCAGTTGCAGGCGTTTTTTTCGACATCAGGAAAGCCTTTGGTAACGTTAGTCACACTAAATTATTAGAAGCATTGGAAGCCGACCACAAATTATGTCCAAAGTTGTTGCGTTGGCTGTCATCATATCTTAGCGGGAGATCGCAGTTCGCCTCAGTTGGTACAAGCTCATCGCAAAGATCGCCAATCATTTCTGGTGTCCCGCAAGGATCAGTTCTTGCTCCAATATTGCTTGTGGCTTTCATCAACTCTGTACTGCAAAAATTTTCGGATCAGTTTCCTTCTTCTGGAACAGCTCAAACTGCTATGTTACAAGCGTATGTCGATGACTTAGCACTATTACAGTAGTCCCATGCAAGTCTATTAGAGAGGTCGGTTCGATGGTCCAGCCTTACATCGATTTTGTTGCGGCGAGTATAAGTGATCTTGGACTCCAGTTTAACACAGCAAAGACTCAAGCCAGTATTTTTCATCTTGGTCGCAGTAATCTGCAATGCGAACCATGTCTCACAATCATGGGCGATCAAATTCAGGTTACCGACAGCGTAAAATATTTGGGTGTCCAACTTGACCGCGATATGCAATTTAATCAACACTGTCAGCAAATTTCTAGCAAAGCTCGCCAAATGATTGGTGCGTTCAGAAGAAAATTCGAGAAATTTGCATCCAGCGTCCTTAGAGTGGTCTATCTTTAATGTGTTCGGCCCCAGTTGGACTATGGATGCGTTTCTTGGGATTTGATCTCGAAACAGTCCATTACGGCATTGGAAAGCTCTCAAAAATTTGCTGCTCGGTCTATATTGAGCAACTAGAATATTGAAAACGAAGAAGCTTTGCTGCGGTTGAAATTACTGTCCGATCATCGCAGGCATCAGAAGCTACTGCAGTTTTATCGATACTATAATGGCCACGCGTATCACCCAAACGCAAATTTTAATCATACCGACATGGTAGATCGTCGTAGCAGTGCTCGTCTCCACAAACCTCATCACTTGGAACTTGAACGGCCACGTTCAGAATCATTTAAACAGAGTTTTGAATACTCAACGATTCGGATGTGGAACGCAATGCCATACGATATTGTAACCAGTTCGTTTGACAAATATAAATCATTTGTTTTAAACTTACACTTTTGACGAGTTGATAATTTCGCACTTTGGAATTGTACTTGTTTTAACGTACTAACCTGTGCTCTGTGCCACTTGAGATGGACTGCTAAGTCTTTTTGGCACAGTAAAGTCAGTCAGTCAGTCAGTCAGGAGCCATGTTTAGGTGCAAGACAAGAGTTGAAATATCTCAATCGGATCTGCCACAAGATGTTCTCGCGACTATTCAAACCGAGGAGCAGTTGGAAAAAGCTTTAAATTCTTTGCATGGGCCAAATAGCAGCAACGACGGACGCATCGTTCGATGTGGACTATTCCAGGCTTGCTGTGGGGCTCACAGGTTTCTTGTATTGCCAGCCCCAGCTGCGATGAGGTATATCCTGTTTCTATGGTATGAAATTAAAATGAATTTTCCTGGATCACAACAGATTATTCAGCTAACAACAGCCTTCTCAACCAGTGGAACCCCCACATTGCGTATCGTGTCAAGGTAAGGCCGACGCAGTGGCCACCACATATGCGCTCACTGCGACGATTTCGTCAATGGACTCGCGCCTTGCAGCAAAGCCTGGACGGATACAGATAAAGGAACCGGAATCCTTTGCACTCACTGTTTCGATCTCGCCGAAATCCGAGTACAAAAATCGGGAGCTAAGCGGAAGCTGGAAGTTCGGGCAGACCGAATGTTGCATATGTACCGTCAACGCTACGAACCTGCTGCTGCTGGGAAGAGCGTGGACATTCGCATTCCCTATGTCAGTAGAGGCTGAACTGAGTCCCAGAATCTGATTGCCGTCGTCATCGATCACACTCATGGGTTCTAAAAGCTCAGGACGAAAAGCGGTTTGCTCTTCTTTGCACAAAACAGGGTCGAATCTGCAAAGAGATCTTTCTTAAATTCGAGGACGTTGCCGATAAAGAAATATCTTTACGAGAAGCTGCTGCATCGATTGATGGAAGATCGCAAGGATTTTTTATATGCAATTGCAAGGGAGGCAGCAAGAACAGGTGTAAATGCAAGTCGGCTAATTTGTTGTGCAGCAGCCGCTTTTACGGATGTTTCAGCTGTTGTAATAAGAAATTTTGGGGCTCTCTTACAAAATTATCTTTGCTTTTATCCCATAAATGCTTCACCAATACATACGTTTTATGCTTCTGGATTGAGAATGTACAAAGGCTGAATAAAAGGTATTTTGAATTTTCCGAAACGCCTTGCGTACATAGAATGCTCGACTCCGTGTTTTGCTCAATTTTCAAGGTGACCGTGGAACCATGACCCTTGACCATTGACTAAAGCTGGCATTCCGCGTATTGCCTGGTCACTCAGACAACTCCCGTAATCACAGGTCTCCGCGTAATATATCGCCAGGCATTCCACGGTATGCCTGATTTTGGCCTTTGCCGCCAACATATATACATACCCGTATATATTGATATGTACATGCCGTATTCCCTTAAAATTTACCCTGGGGAAAATTTTTTTTAAATGGGTCCTAGACGAGGAAGAGTTACCAGAAGGGGAAGCTCCCAGAGGGGGAAAATAAAACTCAAACATTCTCCAGGTGCCAGAAAGAAACTATTCTTTACAAAATATCAGTTGTAGAATATTATAGACAGTCTAAAGCTTGCCAACAAGTACTGCTAACTTTGTTTATTTCAATAATTCTCTTCCCCCATTCATGCTGCTCACAATCAAATTCAGTCACTATGCACGATACAGAGTTTTGGTTAGAAGAAAAAGTCCAGAGAAATAAAAATATGCGCAAAACCAGCAATCTTGTCGCCAATTCGCACATTTCCACACCTAATGATTTTGTGCGGTGATTTAAATTCGTCCCCGGGGGGAAGGATTTCCAGAGGGGGAAACTAAGCTTTACCCAGGGTCTAGACTGGGGAGAATAACCAGAGGGGGGGGGGGGGGGGGAGGATATCGAGGGGGCGGGCGGAGAATTTCGAGGAACTACGGTACACATATATATTAATATATATGCAGCGATTCCTCATAATCGAGACTGCCCATGTGGTATGTTACGCACAAGCCATGAGTACGTGCTCGCTGTAAATACTGTATGTATATTCCGATGTATATATTGATATATATGTATATATGTATATTATAATACGGCATTTGGCACCAGGGCTATAATATCTTCGCTCATTGACGGTAGACCCCAAAAGGTGCACACCCGTCCAACACTCCACAAATGTCAGCCACGAAAATGTTTAGATAATGTACCTAGATTTAGCTCGCTGCTCTCGGCTGACCAGGCCTCGAGATGGAACTATCAATATCATGTCGATAATATCGCCGCAAATGAACGTCTTTAACTATAAGTATCTAGGAGCTGATTCATGACGTTGGAAATCCGGGGATATCACAAATGTTCTAATGTGCGCACCCCTACTCTGGCGTAGCGCGGATTTTTCGAAATTCAGAGAGATATTTTTGTGCACATTGGCATGTCGCTAAAAATGGGTTTTGTTGACAGACTCAGCCGAACTGTCGCAGTCGAGCTGACCGCGACTGAACTTTTCCTGGATTCACGTTTTATTCACAATGAATTTTCATCTTTGTCAATAATTTGTCATTTATTTGAGTAGTAATATGTGTTCTGTTTCATGTTACAAAGAAAATGTCCGAATAGCTAGAAGGAACCAGCACTTACATTCGTTTCATATGTCTCGGTCGACAGTTAGGCTTATTAAATAACGTTGGGTGCATCGGCTTAATTATTTTCTTCCTTTTCTTAGGTGCTGTTGAGAACACTTCTGATATCGTTATGGGCACACTTGAAATATTCTCTAGTTGGCGATATTTTCAGATTCTTTTCGACCTTGCTCTTCCTTTTAATTAGCATATTTAATGAGAATACTTCATTCTGAACAGTTGAAGGCCCCTGCTTAAATGATTACGACTACTTTGATTTTCATCCTGCGTGCCAAAAAATTTTTTGGCAGAATTCCTGCACTTGTTTTCTGTCTTACTGTAAATATGTGAGGAAAACAAGCATTCTTTTTGTACTGTTAAAAGAAAGTAGGTTATTCTGGATTCTCTGAGCACAAGAATTCAGTTATAAATCGTGAGTTCAAGGTTTTAAAAAGTTTTAAACTGCATATGCTGACAGCAAAAGTGGTATCTACAGTGTATACAGTACGTACAGCGTGCACGTACTCATATCTCGTGCGTAACATACCACATGGCAAGTCTCGATTATAAGGAATCGTGGCAAGTAGTCCACTTATCTGGCACACATCTGCAAAGTAACCGCACGAATTGAGGAACCATTTCGGGGTGTCCTCGAGACCATAGAACACGGCGGGCAAAGCGCACACCAATTCTGTGAATAAGTGAACACAGTCTGGGACGGCCAGTGCTACAGCCAAGGTGTAGAAAGTGTTGGAAAAAGTGGTTTTACGATAAGGCAAGATTGTGAAACACACAAAAAAGTTGGCTATGATACCAGCTGTGCAGAAAAAGTATTCGACTGTAGCCACTATGATATCCACGTTGCGTGGGATTGAATGATTTGTCGAGTTGGCCATGTGACACCAGTATCTACGTGAAAAAAGAGCAAACCTTCTGAAAGGTTATCAAAGTATATTGTAGCTAGATGGGTATGAACGTCGAAAGGAACAAATATAGCATGTTGGAACTTAAATATTGATTATCAGTTCGTATGCTGCCAGAGCCGCCAAACTGTAGATTTAAACCTTTGTTTTGTTGCTATGTAGCCCTTCTGGAGCCTTAGAATCATAGAGAAGTGTAAAAGGCGCACAATGTATCTTGCACAGATTACGAGATTGTTCATGTGGCTTATGCCATGTTTTGGCAAGCGCCCTTGGCGTTAGCGAGCTAAATATTTACTGACGAGAACAAGCGATAGAGGTGAAAAAGAAGTTCGAACTACATTCCACAAGACAGGTGTCCAGAGAAATTACTGGAGCACCTGTTACTGGTAATTCTCGGCCTTGTAGTATTAATCTCTTAAGAGGTTTCAGTAAACTCTAGCATCAGGATGTGATAGCAGAAAATTAAAACCCCATTTTGTTTCTTCAAGCTTTCATTGAAGTTTGTTTCAAGGTTGGAAATGAGATGCTGATGCGATACAAGAGTTAGTGAGGCAATAACAAGAGTTTGCATGTTTGGTCAAAAGCTCTATGAATCATATGGGCATAGCGGAATCTGTAGGGTTTTTAATCCAATACTTGTCAAGAATAATCTCGCCAGCATGAATAGCATTACATCCTCGAGAAAGTTAGCTTTCCAACAGCACGCAAAAGACCGCAACAAATTTTCAAATGGATTTTGTAAAATATAAGAAGCTTTTATGGTATTTGGATTCCTTTTAATAACTTTCAGATAAATCAGATGTTATCTTCTAACCGAAGTAAAAAGTAGGAAAGGACATATGTGAACTGCTGACTCTAAAAGAGCTCCTGATATCACGGAACTCGCTGTAACTTATGTAGCGATCAACATGACAATACTATATATTGGTATAGCATGCTGCCTTATATATATTAAGCCCCATACGAGTGCTGAATTTCCATGACATAGTATCCTGTAATTAAAATTTCTCAGTCAATAGGAATGATAATCAGCCCTTTTTGAATAGGTACCCTTGATTTAGAATCCAACAAAGTATTCTCCGCCTGCTTATCAAAAGGAATAACAAGATCGAGCCAAGTCTGAACATATAGCCAAGTTAATTAGCATATATTCAATTTACCTCCCATAATAATGACCGACCAAAGTTCTCAACGTTGTCTGTAAAAAACGAAACAAGATAATGCACCTAACATTGATTAAGCGAATCTGTCGACTGAAATCAATGAGAAGGATTACGTGTCATGATTACATTTCAAGCATTACATCATTTCGCTTTTTGTATCATTTTGACCCATGATTATGACAGCTTCCCCTAAATATGTCTTTTATGTCTGCGCATTCGACTCAAGTAGCTTGTGTTACAGCGAAGTCACAAATTCTCTGAAAAAGCTTGACTCGGTTAAAAATACTCGAAGGTTTACATGATGATTCGATCACTAATCAGTGATTGATGAGGAAGAGCGATGAAATATGGCTCTTTGTTCTCGGATAGAATCGGTATGTACGGAACGAATGTGGATTCGTTGGTGGACAACAGTATTCTTGCAGCACGCGCGAAAAAGTAAGCACAATCTTCATAGGACACTAAAATGTACGAGTGAGTGAGGCAGAGCTCGCGGACCCAACATACATATCTCAGGGCCCCAGCGGTCTTACACGTATACGTACCATTAGTGGTGATTATCGGCGACGTGTCATCTCATATTCTATCCAAAGCCACGCACTCGAGGGCTAAGGCCATTTTCCAGAAACTCGATGAACACACACTCAGCAATCATTTTTTACCAGGGCGGGAGCCGAACCCTCCCCTGTAAGCGCGCACCCAGCGTGAGACGCTGTCGCCTTAACCGCTAGGCCACGACTCGGGCACAGCGCATCGATCGTGCCATCGCATTTAGAGAGAAAGTGATCGTCCACTAGGCGTCATTTTTCCTTCCTCATCTACTTCCATCCATCTTCCGACTTCATCCCCCTCCCCAGGAAGGGTGGACGTCTTTTTGACTGTCGAATCACGAGCTCATGTTGTCATTTCTATGATTGTGCTGGTTTGGACTCTTGCCATCGGTGCGATGATTCTGTCTGGTTGCGATGTAGTTCATACTTGCGTGAGGTGCTCATAGCGGAGACACGCAGGGGGAAGCTGCTGTGTGTGATGGTCATGTTGTGTGTCACAGCCTTTCTCGCACGGTTTGAATGCTTGCTGGCTTGGCAAGCTTTTAAAATTTTCAAACAAGGCTACTTTTAGATGGTTTGTTCAGGCTGCCGAAAGATCTTGTGTATCGCTCGGGATTGAAATCGCTTGCAAGAGTATCATAAAGCGATGAAAAATTGAGTATTTGCTGCTAATTCGATCTGATGTTCGACAATGCGTGTAACGTGTGTAGGGGTAAAAACAAACAAGTGGTTGCATGCAGAAGTGATGACCAAATCTTGGGACCGCCATTGGAGTGACGAACATAATCATGTGAGCACAATTCAAGTGGCTTGATGATATTCATAAGACCCCCACTACAGTGGTAAATTCAAAACAAAAGGATCTACTGTACTTATAGCTCCAAAACGCGAAACTAATGTTTCCCTGAGCTTCATACATGACAAGTATCGACTTTACGTACACCGTCGTAGGCAAAGCGCAATGTTACTCCCATACTTCGGGGTTAAATTCATTCATTCCTAGGAATTTAAATCTTAAAGTCATGAGTTTACTCGCGATTCCCAGATTAAAAAGCCAAAACCGCTCTTATGTCATAAGCGGCGCGCAAACGGCAGATTTTAATGAGTTCGCTCTCACTTGGTACAGACTCAGAATTTTCCAAAAAAGTGGAAGTGTCTACTGAAAAACACAAGAAGGTGATTCTTATGAGCAGATGAGGGTATGCGTTGCCAAATAGTGTCAATGCGGCTGATTACTGGACTACCCACCGCATAGATTAGGCTGGTCGTACTCGATCTGGTCAATTGCCAAGATGTCAGCTAATGTTCGAATCTGAACAAAACAATCTGAAATTCTCAGTAGAGTTCAAAAAAATAAGCCGACTAGTAGTAATAGAGGGGGGTGACCAGCGAGTACTTTTGTGTGGCACTGTGTTGAAGCATAGGCAGTGTAAAGAAGCGCGCGAAGCGCGCTTACTGTCATGCTGAAGCCACCTACAGTAGGCCTGGAGCAGGTACAGTAATCCTAAAATCGTCAAAGGACAGAGACACGTCTGTTGAACTTTTTTAATCGGCGAAAAACTTTGTTCTTCTCTTTGGGTTTAGGAAATCGATAATGTACTCTAGCTGTCGCTGTGAACCTAAGTGTTCGAGAGGCTAGAAACTCTAGCAGATGGGCCACTTGGCGTGCTTGGCAGGGACTTCATCTTGGTGCCCCAGAAGGTGCTTCTGAAGCTGTAAATAGTTCTAATGCTGATAGATTGTCCGGAGCTTAAATAAGACCGGGCATCTGAGAATATATTATGGGGGAATGGTTGAATGGGCTTACGAGAATCCAGGAGGGCAAGGGCCAATCAGCCTCGCTAAAAATGACAAAGCTACCAGAAAATTTTTAGTCCGCAAAAAGGGGAGCTTGATGATCTTGCAAAATAACTTCCCTGAGAACAAGGTGACCCATGTCTTCACTTTATTACAGAGGGAACAAAATTAAGTTTTTAAAAAGGTGCTTTAAAACAATTTTTGAGCTCTGTGACATTTTATTTGATCATTTTAAAGGTTTAGGCTGGACCAAAACTGACATTTTACGTTTTCTTGCACAAACATCTCCAAGCTCACCAGAAAAAGGCGTTTGAACCACCACCAGGCTAATTCAGTTCGTACCAATGAAATCAAGGCAGAAAACGACTTCCAATCGGTTGAGAATTAAAAGATGCGTGTAGCTAAAAATACTGTAGATGAAATATAGGCTAAAGTTGTCTTGATATGCACTTGTCTCCAACTGCCAGTGTCGGCAATCTTGGTACTTGCTAGTAAGAAAGGAGCTGAAGATTTGATGCTTCCAGCTACGTGTTGCTAGCCACAGACGAAAAAACATCGCCAGCCGTTACAGTAAGTCGAACTTTACAAAACTAAAAATTGTAATATGTCAATAGGTGCAAAGAAAGTCTTGGCGCAAAATAATATGGGCGTCTCGCCGACTGGTCATCAGTGGTCAGCGCCTGAGGTCCGACAAATTTTTAAATTTTTGTGTGAGCAGAAGCCTGAATATTAAGAAAAAAGCGGTGTTGTTTCCAAACTCGGTTTCCGTCTTTTGGGCTCCGAGTTCAAGCTTGCAACACTCGGGTTTTGAAATCTTTCCAGAAATCTAGCAGGTGAATTTCACAAAATCCTAGGACGTTATGAGGTCTTAAGATTCACTGCTGACCAATGCCTAGACGCCTATGAAATTTTGCAGGGAGCTAGCACTGGCATCTGGGAACAAACGCCATTTTTGTGGTTTTGTCAAGTTTGACTCGCCGTTCGATTTGCTTCAAACGTGATCTCCAAGGAAATAATGTTAGGAAAATTGATAGTACGTTGATTTTCTCAGTCCCAGCCTCGTTTTATATTGGATAATGTATGGGTCAATTTCGTGGCAACTCACTACTTTAACGATGGAGCCCATGTTCTCAATCCAGGAAAGACCTTTTGGCTTCACATAAACGATATGAATCAGGGGATTCCTTATGGGCCCACGTGGACTTGCGTGAAACAATATGGTCCCTCAGTTACGACATCGGGAAATACATATTTGGGAAGCCATAATTTTAGTAGTATTGTTTATGGTACGACTATCTAAGAACAGCGTGAGCAGCCCCCAAATACCTTGAATTCATCTCTGTTTTGGATAATTTATTTAGCTGAGAAGGATTTGAATGCCACTTATTCTTGAATGGTTTTGATAGCGGGCATCTTCTCTCGATTCAGTAGACTTATTTGCTTACATCGGCCGCTCTTCAGTGCCAGCAGTCAACAGACCCTTGGATCGACAATCCCAAACAGCCCTCCTAATAAGTGACATTATCAACTGCCAGTACAGCAGTGGTAGACTGCAGCTGTACGTTTGGAAAACAGCCATTGGCGGTGAGCTTGACATTTGCATTCGCTTCCCACCAAAACCAAACGGCCGATCTTTGTGCTTTAACGCCCTGGAAGGATTCACTGGAACGGGGTGGCGACAGGTGGTTGTACGAGTGCCACCAGTCACAGTTCCATTTCAGGTGCTTCTTTGATGGTTTTTGAGTCGGAGTAGTAATAGAGGGGGGTGACCAGCGAGTACTTTTGTGTGGCACTGTGTTGAAGCATAGGCAGTGTAAAGAAGCGCGCGAAGCGCGCTTACTCTCACGCTGAAGCCACCTACAGTAGGCCTGGAGCAGGTACAGTAATCCTAAAAACGTCAAAGGACAGAGACATGTCTGTTGAACTTTTTTAATCGGCGAAGGACTGACGAGCTGATTTTTTTTCTCCAAACTAAACATGTGACTGGCGAAGCTTAAAATATTATTTCTGTTTCCTTTTCTTTGTTGAAGGTTACATAAAACTTTTGTTTATTTTTATTTTTTTATATTTATAACATTTATTTATTTCTTCGTTACATTTGTTGTGCATTGCTTGGATAATCTTGTGGCATTCTGTTTATTCTTTTTGATTTTTTCAATTATGCATTCGTTAAAAGTTTTAAAAACTTTTTTGTCCAGTGCAATGTTTGTACAATCTCATGACATCCTGTTTATTTATTTACTGAAAAGCTGCACAAACTGAGTGTGAAGTTTTGAAATTATATCACTGACCACAGAGTGCAACCATAAAGTGTGAAGTGCTGTGTAAAGAGTTGTGTGTCTTGATGATACTGCATCCGACAGTATGCATGCTCCATGCGATCCCGTGCGGCGTGGTGCAGCATGCGGTCTACGCGACTGGGTTCTAAACTATAAAATCGTCAGGGGACTGACGAGAGGATTTTAGGGGCAATTGTATGGTGACACTATGTTAAAGTATAGGTGGGATCCAAGTGTGAAGAGCGGTATGTCTTAATTACTGCATACTACAGTAACCTGACAGTATGCGTGAGGCAGGCGATCATACAGTTTGGGATTAACATGCGATCTTACGCGACCAGGATCCAAACCATGAAGCTTTGTTAAGCGTAAAGGGCTGCCAATAGGATGTCCTACAGTAAGCGTGCAGATATCGATCCGTTGCAGTATATTTAGGGTTGGATATTACTGTATCTTACAGTACCCTATGTACGCGCGCGCAGCAGGCGATCCATTGCAGGATTATTTGTATGATAGACGTGTTCAAGCTCAGTCAAGGTCCTGAGCACGCGATCTAATGTCAGCAAAGAATATAATGCGAACTAAATGTGTTTTTTATCGTGTGCAGTTCTGTGCCAATCCATACATACTTGGGGCAAGCAATAAGTTTACGTCACATTTTGGTTATAATCATACAAAACATTCTATCATTCAGTGTCCATATCTTCAGACTCTTCAACTAAGCCCAGCCTCTTGCCCAAGTCGCAGAACATATCTGCATAAGTGTCACTGTCAAACTTGATCTTCAAAGGTAGCACATCAGAACTAGCTGGATTGAAACACAATAAAACCATGTCTTGCATTTTGTAAACAGCCATGATTGATTGACATCTATACCAAATGGGACAGTCTTTTCTTAACTGCACTTCTCCAGTCTTATCTCTTTCCAAAAAGTAGTCTCCCCTTTCATCCACCAATTCGTTGACTGTCTTGGGTCTGGCTTTGGGATGCTGATGGATGAATTTGACAAGAATTGGCCACTGCTTTTCACCTTCAACGGCCATGGCGTGAGGCTGGGATTGCAACAACATTGATGATTTCCATGGCAGAAGGTTACATGGCTTCAAAGTTATTCTTTTTCTGCAAGAGAATCGCAGCCGTCGCACATACAATGACAAAGCGTCTTGAATGGACATTTCACTCTGCTCAGCGACCACTTGGCAACACATCAGAACAGAGCAGTGACTCATTCCCATTGGGCGCTTCTTAAATAGCAATAAAGTACCCCTCAAAGGAACCCCCTTCTAAAAAGTACCCCTCAAAAGAACCCCCTTTTTCAAGATCTATAAATTGAACTGAATTCATGTCGTAATCATTGTTTCTCGTGATTAGCGTTCTGGAAATTGGCTTGTCTGGAAGTTTTGTTTACATTATTGCTTAGCTCTCCTAGTAAAGATCAAGATGACTAAAAGAAAAGGCGCCTTTGCTCTCGCTTATCTAGGTGAAGTCGCCTGTTTCAACTATTTGGTGCAAAAGTATCCTTGCGCTGATTGCAACAAGCTATTCCATTGCAAAGACAAGTTGAAAATACATCAGTCTGATCACTGTAGTGCCGGTTAGCCTGAGTATCAATATCCTGGCGGCTGTTATGAAGCTGCAACCACAGTTTTTGATGAGCTGTTGGAATTCGGTATCGTGGTAGATAAAGAGAAGCAGTTCTGCCCATCATTTGCTACCTGGGATTGTGAAGCCAGCCTGGAGCGGTTGCAAACAAATATAAAAAGAAACGAAATAGATGAAGACATGGAGGGAAGGCTTAATGACCAGAATATGGAGGTCGAATATATTGACGAAGGTGTTCCTAACTTGCAGTTTTAAGATCAACACATTGTGACTACTGGAGCCTTGAAGTCTACTGTTCCTGGCGCTACTGACACCAAGTTCTTCCACAACAAAGATCCTCAATCATTGGTGCAAGAAATGTATCGTACCATGTTGGAATGGAGTGATCTGAACTACAATCTTGAGAAAGCCAAATTCAAGGGGGAGTTTGACAAAATCGCAGAACTTTACGATCAAACAAATCAAACGATTGCTGCTGCAGCTGGTGCAAATTTTTTCAGAGAAAAGGTTGCATTGAAAAAATTGGTGGAATTATATAGGAAACTTGATCGCTGCTGTAGACAACTGACCATCGTCACCTACAACGGAGGAAAATATGATCTCAATTTGGTCAAAAAGCTGCTTTTTCCAGAAATGGTCAAGAGAGTCAGGCAGGCCAGAAATAAAAGAAGAGAAACTGGAGATTATAAAAAATTGGTTCCAGAAGAATGCCAGTGGCCAACTCCTATCAAGAAAGGTGGTTCCATTCTGTGTTTGTCAACCAGAGAACTGAGATTTTTGGATGCCATGATGTATATGGCCGCTGGCACCAACTTGGACAAGTTTATCAAAGCTTTTAATCCAAATGGACCTCAAAAAGGCTGCTATCCATACGAGTTGATTAGATGCTATCAAGATTTGGAAAAAATTACTGAATTCCCACCTAGATCAGCCTTTTACTCAACTCTGAAAAATGGAACCATATCTGAAGAAGAATATGAGGGTGGAAGAAAAATTTGGGATGAGCTGGAAGTCAAAAATATGCTGGAGTATACGAAAGTATACAATTCCCTGGATGTTGATCCATTCCTCCAGGCCTGCACCATTATGGCTAAAACTTACTGGAGAGATTTTGGAATTGACATTTTCAAAGAAGCTATGAGTATTCCTGGCGTCTGTCTGTCTTATTTATTCAAATCTCTTCATCAAATTCAACCTTCTACCAGCTTTGGGATTTTTTCTGAAACGGAAAAAGAATTATGTGAAGAATTTTACAGTAACAAATCTTTGTGTGGCGGCCTCTCCTTCATTGGTCAAAGAATTGCCATCAAAGATAAAACGCCAATCAGGTGCAATGCTCAAAAGCTAGTCAAAAAAGTCGTTGGTTACGATTTTAATGCCTTGTATTTATCAGCTATAATGGAAGACATGCCCACGGGACATCCTGATTATTTCAAGCTAAATGAAGAAAACGGTAAGTTAGAAAGAAGGTCCAAGAGGATGGATGAAATTTTGAAAGAAAGACGTTGTCACGGAGAAGTCGAATATTTGAAATTCAGAGCTTGGTTGGACGGTATCTACATTCATCATGCTCAGCATGGATCCCAAAAGAAGCTGGGTATCCATCAGTGGAGAGTGGATGGATTTGCCAAAGATGCTCGACCTAAGCCTAAAGTATTTGAATACAACGGCTGCTTTTACCACAACCATAATAATGGATGTCTGAACAGGAATGTCAGACCATCTCCAACCAACCAGAAGCAGCAACAGCAGGATACAGTCAAGTACAAAGAGTTGACAGAGTTAGGGTTTGACTTGGACATATTTTGGGAGTGTGAATGGACAGTTATCAAGAAAGTAGCCCAGCTGCTCCAAGATAAAAAACCAGTGACATTAGCTTTAAACAAGTTCATTGATATGGCAAAGAAGTACGTTGAATATTTAAAGCAATATCCTGCCAGGCATTTCAACAATACGGATCAAGTCAGTGAAGATGATATGCTGGCAGCTATTATGGAAGAAAAAGTTTTCGGATTTGCCAAAGTCAACATCTATACCAGGGAGGAGAAGAAAGAACTTTATGAAGATTTTCCTCCTAACGTTATCATCAAGCACGCAAATGTGGGGCTAGATGATATTGGCCCCTTCATGAAAGAGGTGGCCGAAAGAAAAGGCTTACTGAAGAAACCACGAGACTGCTTGATTGGAAGCTATTTTGGAGAGGAGATTTGGCTAATGACTCCTTTGTTAAAATTTTATCAGGACCATGACGTGGAGATAAGAAAGATTCACGCAGTTGTTCAATTTGACAAAGAGAATGCCTTCAAATGGTTTGGTCAGAAAGTTACTGAGAAAAGAATGGAAGGGGACAAGAATAAGGCGGCTATGGGGACTCTGGCTGATGTCTACAAGACTATTGGCAACAGCTCTTACGGCAAGACCATCACAAATTTGAAGAAGCACATGAATGTTCAGTTTGTTGATAAACAGGAAATGACCAACCTCCACAATGATCCTTATCACCACAGGACTGAGGAGGTGAGTTACGACTGCTTTGAAGTTTATTTAAAGAAAAGGACCATCAAATTCAATTTACCCATGGTCATCGGGTTGAGTGTTTACGCCTACGCCAAGTTGAAAGTGTTGTCCTTTGTATATGATGTACTTTTGGTATATTTGGATAAGTCTGACTTTATGTTCTTGGAGTCTGATACTGATTCTATCTATTTAACATTGTCTGCAGAATCTTTTGAAGTGTTGGTCAAGGCTAGGCTGGTTGTGGAGTTTGAAAAAATTAAGCATTTATGGTTTGTGCAAAAAGATTCACAGAAGAGGGTGCCTGGCCTACTGAAGGTTGAGAAGACTGCAGCCAGCTTTATTGGTTTGTGCTCTAAATGCTATGTGTGCGATGAAAGTGTGAGAATGAAGGGCGTACAATCTAGGAGTAAGGATATTATGAGCTTTGATAATTTCTATAAAGTATTGTTTGATTTACCTGGGGCTATGCGTGAGGCAGTCAAGGTGGGAATTAGGCCACTCAAGAACGATGTCCATAGTTATGTACAGTTCAAGCAAGGCTTGACTAATTTGTACGCGAAGAGAATTTGTGCCCCTGATGGCAGCACAGAACCTTTGTTGTTGTAAAGTGTTTGTTGACCGGAAGAAAAACTCTAGCTGACTTTGTTTTTATTGTCTGACGTAAGAGCAAGATCATAACAAAACTTAATGACCATAAAAATCAGTGGGCTTTTTTGAACGAGTGCTGCGACGTGTACTTCTGTCCTCTTGACCTGTCGTGTCAGTCGAACTTGTGCTGGAACGGTTTACCAATGGAGCTGAAGAATAGAAATAAAAATATGGTAGACTGCACAGACTCGAGACATACCATCATCTTCAGATTCGCTAAGGCGAAAGCCAGGATTGATGACAACCATGGGTGCCCCGCCATCATTTTGAATGGGTGGGTGAAACCTGGTGACAATGGTTGAAGTAAAGAAATAAATGCGGGCCAACAAAGTTACACTAACTTTCTTTTTACGATGATAAAAGCCAAGATACCAATGCTCATTAGTGCTAGAACACCAAACACTGAACCAACAATAATTGCCGTTCTGAAAAAACTTTTTTACGCCAATAAAAAATGAAACAAACGAAATTTACGTGTGTTTGGTCTCCATTTGTCGTGTGCTATTATTTTCTGATGTGGTCGAAAAGATGAAATCGGAAGTAGGTGGCATAGTGTTTGTCGTGCCAGAACAGTTTATGGCCATAGGAAGGCAAGGACACAGTCCCCGGTCCATCACTCTAATTGGTCTTCTCTCATTTGTCCAGGCTGAGCAGTCTGTCACTGACGATCCGTAATCGAGGGTGATGCTTTGAATAGTACCGAAGCAAGTTTCTTTCTTGACAGCGGCATAGGAGATACTTCCACGACATCGAATTTCAGTTTTGCCGCAGTAGCAGGCAGCGGAAGCCGTGCTGATGATAACACTGAGTAAAATGGCTTGCTTGAAAACCATTTCTTAAAGTGTATTTGCGTTCGGTGAAAGTAGGTGCCTTATATGCATATGGTTAGTTCCATTTCTGTGAGTACTTGAGGAGACACGCCATATTTATTGGTTCATTCAAAATGTCAGCCATTTTACAGAGACTGGCAAAATATGATGATGATAAACACTTTCGGGTACACCAGCAGATTGCAACAGGGTCGTAAATTTTTCGATGTACATGGGAGCGTGTGTGGGAATAGAATTCAAAACATATCGTAAGTAATCAATGACATGCGCACCAACCACACCATCAGTAAAGACCACACGGTTATCAGGATTTATCGAAGACGCGATATAATGCATTATGATAGCAGCCCTGGCTCGATAAGCCTTTGGTAAAAGATTAATCAAATCACCAGTTTCATTTGGTTTTTCTTTCGGTTGAGCTTCTACGACTTCCGATATGCCTGGTGGGGGTTGTGGAGTTGGTGACTGATTTATCGAGGGCTGCTGTTGTTGATCTTTCAGTCGCCTCCATTCTGCCACGGGCACCAATACCATTTCTCTCGACATAAGGTAAGGTTATTCGTAATAATAATGGGACGAATCGAAACCCTTTCGTTTTAATCAAGTGCCTTTTTCTGGCCAACGTCTCGTGACGATTGGCCAAGATGGACAATGGGCGTCTGTACTTGGTTAATTTTGCTTTATCCGTCTTGCTGACATTCAAATTCTCGTTGTGTAAAATGTTCAGGGCCAACTCAGCGATGGCCTGCACCAAAGGGTCGGAGACTTTTGACAAAATTTGCTTGACGACTTTACTAGTAGAATAGAACAAAATTTTTAAATCACGTGACAACAAAGACGTGAGATGGCTCTCCATGACGACAGATTTCATAAAATCTCATCAACTTATATAAAAACATGTGGATAATCATTCTCAGTAGGTAAGATATTAGAGAGCACAGCTAATTTTTCATCGGTACTTGGATGTAGGTTGAGAAAGAGATAGCTGTAAGGTTTGTCTTTCGTGGCTTTGTTGTAAGCATCCAGCAAATAGTTTGGTTTCTGCGGCCAGATTTGTCGGGACAATTGTTCAACCACGGCCGCCATCCTGGGTGACTTGAAAAGAACTACGTAATGCGAATTTCTAGTCACGCAGCGCATGACTTTAGAATCATAGAAAAACGATTGGGTTATGAATATGACATTGATATTTTTATGATGCGACTTGACACAGAATAAATCCACTAAATCTTTATTTTGGGCCAGTTGCGGGAACAAATCATCTAAGACCAACAGCGAATCCGAATCTAACTCGTCTATGCTTGGTAATCCTTCTGAGAACTTGACTCCATCCGCCTTTTCCATTTCATCAAACACGGGCTGCCACACGGCATAGTGATAGCAGACGTTCTTGAAGATAGTACTGAGCATTTTGTCACGATTTTTTATCAGCTCCATGACAAAGTGGGTTTTGCCGCAAGAAGTGCTGCCGGCAATGGTCATGGTGAACGGAGTTTGCAAAACAAACATGGCTTCTTTACCGCTAGCCATGACTGTATATGGGTTTCGTCATGTGTGTGTGTGTGTGTGTGTGTGCTTATGTAGACTTTAATGGCAACAACAGGATCAGAACGCCTTAGTTTATTGAGACATCAGCATTCCCTGAACATTAATTTTGATAGTGCGATTAAAACGCAGCAAACACAAAATGACCAATGGGCGTTGCAAAATAACAGAACTGTCATAGTCAATTTTCAACCGTAGGTTGCCGTACTCGTTGGTCGGCTTCAAAGTACTCCCACATTCGTCAAAGCGTTCCAAGTTAAAGCACATGATGGTTGAGTAATTACCATAATTTTCGTAACTGATTTCTGACATGCCCGCTTTTTCCAGAGAGCAGCCCGAGTTCAAAAAAAAGTCCAAGTACATGCGCACATAATCATTTTTTACAAAGTCACACTGGTATGGTGCTGTAACTAATAAGCCATTTTTCTCCAGGGCGACGTTTTTCATATTGTATGGCTGGAACATGAACGGGTTGTTGGCTATGGGTCCAGCGAAATCACGTTGCATTAACTGCACAATTTCCAGGCGAGAAGGCAGTAAGCCCTCATAGATGCAAGCGTCCACTGATAAGACATTTTCAGGCACAATCAACGGTTTAAGAATGGTGTCATTGAAGCTATAGGCGGCCGGCGTGGTCATCAGTCGTCGTTCCATGGCTGCAAAGGATGTGTCGTGCAGTCTGATGCGGCGGACGTGCAAATAGGCCCGTTCAATGGTAACTGTGAAATCTTCTTTTTTAGCAGGATCTATCATGTACAAAATGAAGGCCTTTGGATCTCGTCGGAACAGGCGAATGACCATCTCGACACCCGGAATCATATATTTACGAATCTTGAAAAAGTCCAGCTGAATAGGCCCGATCAGGTGACCAGCGCCACTGTCATAGTATGGCTTGAAGGTGTTCAATAATTCGGGTGAGAGTCCTTGCAGGCCACCATCGTACCACCCACTGCTACTCAACCACGATTTCCTTTGATCATACGAGTAATTGGACAAAACATCCAAATAAGCACTCCAGGGCAAGCAGCTGCTGTTTTGCAGAACCAGCTGATTGTTTAAATAAACAGTCACACCAGAAAACATGGACATTAACACATTTGGTACCAAGCCGATCTGTTTTGTTGTGGGTATGCCTTTCTCCGTTTCTTTATCAGTTACATACTGAATTTTCATGTGCAATTCCAGGAGAGTAGGCGACAAATCAGTGAACCAGTTAGGGATACTAGGGATACGAAATTCCAAGGCAGTATTTACATCATCATTAGGCAAAGATACATTGACAGGTATAATTTCTTTACGGCTCTCTGCCACACTTCTTTCTTCTGGCGGATCAGAGAACACGTCCAAGTCCACAGTAGTATCTAGTCGATTCATTTTTTCTTCTGGGCCTTCTTACTCTTCTTGCTAATGCGTTTGCGTTTCAATGAACGCTTTCGAACCACCGACTTGGAGGACCTTTGAACTTTAGGCTTACGAGTCTTTTTCTTTTTAAGTATGGCCGTTTTGGAAGAATTGGTTTTGCCAAACAAGGAAAACAAGTGCAAACGATCAACTGGCTGGTTAGTACGAGCACGAGGCTGCTCTGCCATGACTATGAAACATGAAAATATTTCGGATATTTATTTCTACACTGCACTTTTCGTGCTCCATCGAAGTGAGAATGAGAGTAAAATTCAAAACTGCTCACGAAAATGTAAAACAACCAAAGGAACAGCATCTAAAGACAAGTCTTTTCCATTGATATCAGTGATATGACAAGTAATTGTAGAAATATTGTTAGCCATTAGGCGAACGTAGGTACGCTGGGTATCACTAGGGACACTAGAGTATACGCCCACCACAGGCATCATTCTGTCATTATACAGACTTGGCACCACAATATCAGTACACACTAAGGCGACAGGCAAAGATGTTGGTATATAACAGGTAGCCAGCGTAACTTCATACTTGTTCATATCAGTTAATGGCTCACGCAATACATTGCTAAATAAAGTATGACTATTTTGCGGGAAAGCATGCTTGCTGCCCGAGCTAGTCATGGACACTGTAAAACTTTTCATAATTCTTCTTCCGCGTCTGAATCTTCAGTGACAATATCGGATTCTTTAATCCAGCTATTTTCCTTATACCCTTGCCACTTGACCAGCAGCTCACGTTCACCAGCTCTGTTGGTTCGTCGCCGTAAAATCTTTTCGATGCGATAAACGCCAGTAGGAGTTACTTTTTGTAATTCTTGGGTGTAAAATGTACCCTCGATAGGACCAGTCTCGGAAGCCAACTTGTACACGATAGGCTTTCGACGCACAATGGCTCGAATCGTAAAAATCTCCTCAGACCAAGTGGCTAAATAACTTTTATGGAAGGGATGCCTCTCTTTTGCGATCCGAACAGAGTCACCAATAGCGAACACGGGTTTCTCTTTGGGCTGGTGCTCAGGATACACTTTCCAATTATCAGGATACAAGTTCTTGAAAACCAAATCACTGTTCTCAGGCGTGACATTATTTGGCGCCATTTTGATGACACGGCTAACACTATTATTATAGGACTCGACCAAATCAGGCAAAACATCAATATACCGCCTGGTTAGGTTATGCAGCAGGTACTTGAATATTTTTCCTTTTAATGTTCTGACTGCCCTCTCGGCCATACTGGCTTTGATCTCGCTCGAAGTCGAATACATGGTGACACCCATCTTTCTGAATAGATCTTTGACTGGCTTGTTGTAAAATTCAGTCCCACGATCGACCTGCAAGGCTTTCGGTCGATTTCTTTCGTTGGTGTAGACACTGATAAAAGCCTCAGTCATGGCCTGGGCGCCCTTGTTCCTGACTGGCACCACCCACCACTTTTTGCTGAAGGCGTCAACTAGGATCAGCAAAAATCGATACTTGTCGTTCCAGGCTGCTAATTTTTGCATGTCAGCTAAATCCCCCATATGGACATCATTAATTCCCGAGGTAATGACGCGATTACGCCCGAAATGTTGTCTTTTAGGCTTGACCAAAGTATAAGAGTCAACTCCAGAGAGAAATTTACGTACATCGTCACGTGATACCGCAAGCCCATGGTCAATAGCAATTTTGTACAACTTTTCCACACTAGCAAAGCCTGCCGGACTTCCGACGTCAGTATACAGCTTTAGCAGTTGGTCTTTCATCATGACAGACAACATGACAAACTACTACACGTTCAGGTAATTTCTACAAAAAACACCATCATATCTTTTGAGTTCTGGAGCCTCCTCTTCTGACTTCTGGACTCTGCCGGTGGGTTCTTCGTCTGTCGTCTGGGTGGCAGCTTCTTTCTTAGGGGCTGGTAATCTAACTTCAGGCTTTTTCTCCATGACCAAACCCAGGACTAAGTGAGTAACCACGCTTCCGTCAGTCACTGCTATCCACTGCAGCTGATTCAAACGACATTTGTGCCGGGGGCCTCGCATGTTGAAGCAAATAGTGCACTTGTAATGCTGCTTCTCATGTCTTCTCTTGTTGTGGTTGGAGCGCATTTTCTGACAATGCTGACAAAAGTAGCATTGCCCGACCATGTTGGACAAAAGTAGAAGCACCAGTACTCAGTCTAAGATCATGGGACTCTTTTATAGCAAGTGAAAAGAACCCCTCAAAGTACCCCTCATCCGAAAAATATCTATAAAAGAGGCCTATAAATCATGAAAAATCATTGGTCATCTTTGCTTTGTTATTGAACGCTTGATCAACCCTGATCTTCTCAGCATAGCATCACAATTTTTGTTATTGTTTTACGAAAAATGGAATTCAAAAAATTTAATCATAAAGCTTTGGACGCCTACATTAACTGGGTAAGGAACAACCATAATGTGGAGCTGAAAATGGAAGACCCACAAAAACTGCCAGAATTCACCAGTTTATTGGCTGGAACTCCAGACTCCATAATGAAGAATCAACATGGAGGAAAGTGGCCAGTGTTAGTGAAGTCTGTGTGGCAATCCAGTTTCAACAAGGCTCAAACAGTGGAAGAGATAGCCAGGAAAAGAGGCTCTTTTTACTTGGAGCAAGACAATGGAAAGTGGAAAGTGAAAAAAAATAATCCAGTGTATTTTTCTTGTATGAATGTCATGATGTTGCATGGTTATGAAAATATGGACCTGATTTGTTACAGTGACAGGAATGACAGCATTTTGGTTGTATCAGTTCAGCTGGACAGAGAAGTCTATGCTAGCAGCGTGGAATCTTTAAAACAGTTTCTGCAGCAAGGTATGGATTGTGTTGATTTCATGTTCAGACAAGTCTGAGGTGAATGATGCAGTGGATATATGGGCATGATATGACTGTTTAGTAATTTTAAAAAAAATGGTTCAAAATTTATTTTCAAAGACACGCTAAACGTATTCTACTGACAACCGATTCAGTACCACCTGTAAATGAGCTACCGTAAAAGGCATGTTAATACGCAATCTTTAACTTTGAATCTTTTCAAAGCGACTTGTCGTTGGCATTGCGTTGGAGTCTTCAAAATGCATCTACGATAAGTCGCATACAAGCCTCCAGTTTCATTCGTAAAACAAATGTGTTCGTTTATAGCGGGTTGCAAGGTTCGATTACAGTAGTGGTAGTAGTTGCGGTTTGACTTGGCGCCTTTAAACGCTGGCAAGAACGGTAGAGTGCTGGCCAAAATGGTCGCAATTACGACCACAATCAAGCTGCCTATAATTTTTTTCTTGTGCTTGGCACGAAAATGTATGCGGCAGCTACCATTGACTTCTTCCTGCTGTGAACTTTCCATTTTTTAGCCCTGTTTTATATTACTTTCGTCTTTCTTTATATGCAATGCGCGCTCACATGAATAGGATGAAAATGATCATGACATTAACCTTATCAGCGAATACACAGCGCCAAATAAATATGTCACAGCAACTAACTTGCTGAATCCTAAAGGCTTTTCACAGTAAAATAATAAAACTCTTCCCAAGAATGGTCACTGAACCAATGCGATAAGCTGGTGGTGGAATAAAAGATCAAAAATTCAATCAATTCCTGGGCATTGGCCGGGGAATATCTGACATAGTGGACAGCGTATGCGTAGAAGTTCACAATTCTATCCCAGTTCACGCTGGCATCAAACACTTTATCTCCTAAGCGTTTGAGATGTTTCACATCCATTCCTTTCACATCGGCTGCCAGCAAAAACTGCTTGTTTTTGAGAAATTTTTTGACTGATCGCCTCATAGTTGAGGCATAAACGTTGGGTGCTGGTGTATTGCCGTCAACGCCCCATGTAATCAGATCATTGACTACTTGCCTTGTGATTGCAATTTCTTTTGAAACCATGCTGCTTCAAGCGTCTTTCGCTCTGCAAAAGAAATATACTTTATCTTGGTTGTCTGACCTCGTGATATACAACAGAGGGTAAGTATTTTATCATTCGCAACCATACCGATACTTTACGTCGTCCGAGATTAGCTACGCGTAATCCTAGCAGGGCATATTTTTTCTTCGTACACATCCAGTAC